>JBBYHL010394516.1:0-21315 GCA_038381835.1 Adansonia madagascariensis
TTTTCGAGGTCCATGACCCTTACGGGTTTCTACATCAGTAATAGCACATTCCTTCACAGCTGATTCTCAAGCACTTGGTATTTAGTGTTTGCTAGTGTTGGAAAATGTACTAGAGTTGATAATGGCTTGTATAAGGAACGGATGGACAGTGATATCATTCAGTTAGGTGAGAAGCAAGCTAACAGTTGGAGTGCTTTTGTCTATGATCGGATGAACGAGACCCCCAGTGCTTTTGCTTTTATTAGCCCTACTGGCTTGGTTATGTCTAAACATTCCCTTGTTGAAGGTCAAAATATTGCAAATGCTGTCGGATTGGCTCTTATAGAGAAACACGTGGCTGCCAACAAGCTAGATAATAAGATCATTGACTAATAAACATATGTTATTTTGAGGGATGGCCGCCAGAAGGAGCATAATGCAAACGAAGCTTGTTCACTTGCTGGACACTGTAGACTTGAGAAGCTTATAGTTTTCTATGAGGACAACCATACTTCGATTGATGCGAACACTGAAGTTGCCTTTACTAAGAGTGTTGATGAGCGTTTTGAGAGGGTTGGATGGCATGATCCTTGGGTCGAGAGGAGAAGTGCTGGCTATGATGATATTCATGGTACTATTAAGAAAACAAATACTATCAAAGACAAACCCACTCTGATCAACGTAACAATCACCATTGGTTATGGATCTCTGAACAAAGCAAACTTATACCATTTATATGGTAGTGCACTGTGTGTTAATGAAGTGGATGTTACTAGAAGAAGCCTTGGGTGGCTAAATGAGCCTTCCCATGTACTTGACGATGTTAAAAGGCACTGGAGTTGCCATGTTACTCAAGGAGTTATCTATGTTATGACCAATGATTCCATTGGTCTTGAGGAAGAAAGACCAACCCTCCAGCCAAGTGAGGACTTGGTGAGCTTCCATGCAACGCCGAAGGTTTTAATATTTCACATAGCTTATGGAAATGAGATTGCTGGTGCATGCAAGGTTGTTGTCCTAAAAAGGAAGAAACCTTCAATTCTTGCCCTCTCTTGGCAAAAGCCTCTACTAGGTGGCATGTTCATAAAACAGGTTGAAAAGGGTGGCTAAATTATTTCATACAATTCTTCAGGCAACAACCTCGATGTAATTTTGATGGGAAGTAATTCTGCATTGGAGATTGTTGCTCTCCTGTATGTCGTTGTTCTGGAAAAATCCATGGCGAACTATGATGAGCAAAATATTTCTTTAAACTTGGTTCGCAATCTTAAAGACTAATCTGCAGCAGCAATTGTTGGTGGTGAATAGTCGCTTATTACAAATCAATCAACTGCAAAGTGTTTTAAGTTTGAGCATCTAAAGAGGCTAGCGAGTTAGGCTTTGGGTAAGAAGGCCAAACACTTTTACAAACACTTCTAAGGGAACTAACTTCGTCAATTGTGTGACAAAATTCCTTATTGATCCTCGCACAAAAGGTATCATTCTAATTAGTGAGAGAGGGAGCACTTCAGAAGAAAATGCTCCTACGCCAGTAAAGGATGGTGACATCGAAAAGCATATTGTTGTCTCCATAACTGAACTTATTTCCTCCAAGAAAATGTATGGATCACGCTAGAGCTATAGTCTCTTTGAGCAAGGGCATGACTCAGGATAAAATCAAGACAACAAGGAAAACTAAGGGCAATTGCAAGGAGAAACTAAGAGAGCTTGGAGGACTTGATGCCGTATTTGAAGTGGTTATGGATTGCTATTCTGTTATGGAGGATTTGGTGGAGTAGAGTTTATCTTCTCCTTTGCAGAACTTGGTGCTAGTTTCAAAATGTTTGAAATTCATGGAAAATGCTGCATTCCTCAGTAATGACAATCAGAGCCCGCCGTTAGAAATGAAAGGGTACCCGATTAGATTGCCAGTTGCTCAAGATGAAAATATTCTCTTAAAGGAAGCCCTTGTTCCAGATGAGGATTGGTTACATGGTGGCAACTATTTCCAAACACAAGTAAGGTACCGGCTATTTCACTTTATTGTTTGCATGGCAACCTATTGGCATATCAGTGAGTGTTTATGATATACGCCAAATGTACATGAAGGAGAGGAAACAGTTTAGAGCATTATTGGCCGCCTTTCAAATTAGCCAACAGAAACTTGCTTTCATGCAAGGTTAAAAAAAACTAAACCAGAGGTCGAACCAGTCCGACCTCCAGTTTTCGGCTCAATCAGTTAAACTGACCGATTTCATAAATTCTTTTTTTTTTTAATAGTCAAACGTTAAATTTAAAAGATTTTAAAATATATATAGAATCGATTTTTTTATCAGTTCAATTCAAATTTTTATCCGTTCAATCGATTTTAGTATATGCATCGGACTAGACCTCTGGTTGATTCTAGTTTAACTGGCTGGTCTGATCCCTTTTTTGGGTAATATTCAATCAATGACTCTTATTGATGGGCTTCTTTGCAAAATGTACAAAAAAAGATAAAATGACTCCTCGTTATAGTAGCTTCGGGAAGTTGTGGCATATCTTAAGGCAAGGGAGACCTTCGTTCTTGGTTTGGGGTGCTTGGCTGATATGCAGTAATCTCCTGTTCTTTTTTTTCTTTTTCGTCCTCGAGGAGAACGACGTTTTCAAGAGGAGGATATTGTTACGGGCCTAGTGAATGGGCTACAGGTCAATAATGATCATACATAGAACCTTCTTCCTATACAGAGTTGAAATTCTCTCTTCTCTCTCTGAATTCTCTCGTAGTTCTTCTCTAAACCATACTATCAATTCCTATCTTCTTCTTCTTTTTCTCTTTTGTTAAAGGCGAGGTCCTATCAAATAACTTATATACTTTTAGGCTATAAATCCCAACAAGTTCTTGCAAATCCATTGTTATCATTCACAAAATTTCAAAAAATATTTTACATTAAATTTCTAATTAAAATTTAAAAATAATAAAAATAAAATATTTTATATTAAATCTTAAATTATTATTTAAAAATAAGAAATTTAAAAATATTTTATATTAAATCTTGAATTATTATTTAATAAATTATAAAAAAATTAAGAAATATTTTACATTAAATCCCAAATTACTATTTAAAAATAATAAAAAGTTAAAATTTATTTTACATTAAATCTTGAATTAGAATATAAAAATAATAAAAAATAAAAAATTTTATATTAAATCATGAATTACAATTTAAAATAACAAAAAAATAAAAAAATTATATTAAATCCTGAATACCTATTTCAAAAAAAATTTAAATATTTGATATTAAATCTTAAATTATTATTTAAAAATAATAAAAATTTTATTAAATATTTCATATAAAATCATGAATTATTATACAAAATAACAAAAAATAAAAATTTTCTATATTAAATTTTGAATTACTATTTAAAAATAATAACAGATTAAAAATATTTTATATTAAAACTGGAATTACAATTTAAAAATAATAAAAATTAAAAATTTTTATATTAAAACCCTAATTACTATTTAAAAATAATTAAAAATTTAAAAATATTTTATATAAAATCTTGAATTACTTTTTAAAAAACAATAAAAATTAAAAAAATATATTTGATATTAAATCCTAAATTACTATTTAAAAATAACAAAAATATTTAAAAATATTTTATATTAAATCTTGAATTACTATTTAAAATAAAAAATTTTAAAAATACTTAATATTAAATTTTAAATTACTATTTAAAAATAATAAAAATTAAAAAAATATTTTAGGGTAAATCCTTAATTAATATTTATAAATAAGAAAATATTTAAAAAGTATTTCCTATATGTATTGTGTTTAATTTAATTTGATAAAAATTATTCTATTTTGTGAGTGTTAGGAATATATGCGCTAGAAAGGTATGTGAAGGGGTTGGTTCCATTAATGATGGTTGGCTTAGTTAAAATAATTTGTATATTTTGTTATAGTCATATGCACATATTCTCTTATCTGAAAGTACCAACCCTTCAATGAAAGGAATGGACCATTTAATGAAAGGAACCGACTCTAAGGCCAAAAAATACAAAAATCAAGAAAGAGAACCAACTTCTCCATAAAAGGAACCAATTTCTTGGGCTAAAAATATCATTTTGACTATACGTACAATTAATTATGGGATATGTACATATTATTTTTACTAGATTTACATATTATCTTATTTGAAGGAACCAACTTTTTCATGAAAGGAACAAACTCTTAGGCTAAAAATTCAAAAATTAAGAAAGAGACCTAACCCTTCCATAAAAGAAACCGACTTCTTAGGCAATGCATAAATTAAGAAAGAGAAGCAACCTCTTATCACAACGTGGCCTAGATATGAATCCTGACCAGTCTGACTTAAAAAACATGTGTATCCCTTGTTCCTATATATCTACATATCGTTAGTCTTTTATTTTTGGGGAATATCATTATTTTTTTCTGAGGACTGAATAATCTAGATGAATCGCTCACTTGACTTAACCCTAAATAGTCATTACAAAACGACCATTTATTTTGGAGTCACCACCAATTTATTTTAACTAGGTGAGATTGGTCACCTATCGAAGTTCGTATTTTAAAGGTTACGAAATTGTCAAAAATAAATTTTGAAGTTCGCGGTAATGCTAAAGGTCATATGAAAAGGTCTCGAAGACAGTTACAATCACAAGTAAGGAACAATCCTTTTCATGATACCCGATAATCTTCACCTTATTAATCTCATGTTAATTAAAAATTTGATTTTTATTCGATCTCAATATCCCATATTTAATTATAATTCCCTTTTCTAAAATAAAATTTTATGAAACTAATTTATTATTTAGTATAAAAAAATTAGGTTTTTAATATTTTTGAAAGTCAAAATATCTTTAATAACCTATAAGAGGACCGGAGGTATATGAAAATTTTTATCATTCTCTTTTGCACCCCATTAGAGATTAGTGGAATACGAAAGGTTTTAAAAATCAAAATATCTTTTGTACCCCACTAGAAAGCTGTAGGAATACAAAATGTTTTATTTTTTTTGAAATTCAAAAAATTCCTATTTTCTTTTATTAAAATGATATCTCATTATTAAAATAATCTAAGAATCCCTCTCTTTTGTTAGGAGAAATTGCACGTATTACTTTAATTCGGAGACATTCTTTGATTTTCAATAAATTTTGATTTTATAAAAAATAATAACATTTGTACTAAGACTTGGTTTGGACTAAACGTATAAAACTAGATTCAAAGGGCATAAACATGGTCAATAAGACCAAAATGTCCTCTAAAGTACACCGTCGATGTATAAGTATCTTGGTGACCCTAAATGACTTTGTTCTAAAGCAAAACTACTAAAAATGCCCCTAGGGTATACTTTCGATGTGAAAGTATCCTTGTAACCCCAAAGGACTCAATATTATCATGAACAAACCAACCTATTCCTACATGCACCTTCGACATATGGGTATCCTAGTGATCACATAAGACTTGGTTCTAAGGTAAATTATAAAAATACTCTTAAGGTGTACCTTCGATATATAAGTATTTAGTATCCTAAAGGACTCAATAACTTTATAAAAGAATGAATCTATCCTTATTATGCACCTTTTATCCAAAAGTACCCCCATGATCATAAAGGACATGGTTCTAGGATAAATTACTAAAATACCCCTAAGGTATACCTTATACATATAAGTATTCCGGTACCCTAAAAGACTAAAAAATGATATGAAATGACAATTATATCCTCCATGGGTAACTTATACATCAAAATTGACCTAAAATGCAAAATTGCTAATAGTTCCCTATAAATCTCAAAATTGCATATTAGCCCCAAAATGGCTAAAAATGCTAGAAATATTCCTAAATGAGTAAAATACCCTAGACGGGTAATTAGGTGTAGGAAATGACTATTCTAACCCTTCAAATGTGAGGTTTTCTTAATGGACTCTAAAGTTTTCTAACTTTACAATTTAGTCCTTACATGAAATAAATATCGCAAAACAACATAAAACACCTGAAAATCAACATGGAAACTATGCCAAATATTACCACAAGCGTTCGACCAAACACCTTTGGTCTTGGAATAATTTTTTCTACCTCTTTGTAAGTCCCTAAACTTTCAAAAATTACAAATGGTCCCTAATGGATTAAAAATGTATGGAATGCATTCAAAATGTTAGAAATGAGTGAAAGACACCTCTAAAGGTTTGCAAGTAATTCGGCTAAGCTATATGGCCTTAGAAAAGATTTTTAGAAGTTTTGTAATTTAATCCTTACATGATTTAGAATACAAAATCAACATGGAAACCTACCAAAAATCCTAAGGAATATTTGGCTAACTACCTTTAGCCTTAGAACAATATTTTTTAAATTTTAAAAATTAGTCTTTAAGCTTTGTAAAATTTCAAAAAGATCCCTAAAGGCTAAAAAAGTGTATTTCAACATGTTAAAAATGTTTAAACATACCCCCAAGGGTACTGAAGCTTTCGACCAAACATGGAAAGCCTTGAAATAAATTTTTAATTTTTACAATCTGGTCTCTATATTTTTCATAATTATAAAATAATCTAAAAAAAATCAAAATATGACAAAATCATCAGGATTCGAATTTAGCCACGCTTGGAATCATCCTTCCAGGTCCTTCAAAATTTTGGAAAAATTATATCTATGTCCCTACAAATTTTCAATATTACAAAATAATCCAAAACATCATTAAATCAAGTATGAAAAATTATCCAAGGACCATTGGGAGTTTCAACCAGCATGTATTTCATCAAAATAATTTTTCCATTACATATTTTCATGAATATCTATATACATACATGTTATAATTTTTACTAGGCACAGATATGAACAACATCATTATAAACAATGAATATATCAGCATAAATCATCATGAAAATATTAAGAAAATTAATATAACATTGTATACATGAAAATAATAGTATTACTATCAACAAATGCAAATAATCTTGATGATAATCAACATATTACTAATAAAAATTAAATAAAACAATAAAATCAAGAAACTTTGTTCATAGGCATCATACTTGGCATTTCAACATGGATTAAAATCCATGAGTATAAGCATGATTTTGGCTTACTAAAAAGAAGAAAAATATATGAAAGTAATAAAAATGAAAGCTTTTTGTATAAAAATTTACTTTAAAAAGCTTAAAAATCTAACGAAATTTAGTGTTTTTCTTAATTTTTTTTCTCATAAAACCTAAAGGCCAAAATGAAACAACCTTTCTCTATTTATAGGGGAAGGAATTTGGCCAAGAGCTAAAGCAATTACCCTTGGCTAAGTAATTCTAGCATTTTCTAGGATTTTTCATTTTATTTTTTCATTTATTAATTAACTTTTTAGATTTTTTATATTATGATATGATTTAATTTAATTTAATTTTTCTTTTTTTGAACTTAGTCAAGGATCTAAATGTATGAATCATGTGGGCTGAGTTTTAGGTTTCATGATTATTTTGATGATATTAAAATTTATGATAAACTTAATCCTAATTAAATTAATTCTCGTATAATTTAATTGTGTAATTCTGAAATTGAGCAAAATTATTGATAAATTTTTGAATATGTATGAAAAATAAAAATTTTAATTTTAAATTTTACGAAAAATTGAAATGGAGGGACTAAATTGTAAGGAATTGAAAGTTAATTAATAAATTTAATTTAAACATGTTAAAAGCCCAATTAATTTTTTGTGCAAAAATTTTGGATCCAAAAGAATTATAAAAATTTTAAAAAGAGAAAAAATTTATTTGACCTTGTTAAAAGTCAAAATAGGCCTAGTTGTGCCTTGTTGGAAATGAAATAGTCTTGTTGGAATAATTAATAAATAGGATTGTTGGGCTTGTAGAGAATGAAATGGGCTTAATGAAAAATCAAAAAAAGGCTTGGAAATCTTATCGGGCTTTTTAAGAAATAAATGGGCTTATTAGGCCCATTAAGAAAATTTACCAATTTTAAGCCTAATAAGAAAATTTGGCCCAAAATAATAAAAATAAAAAAAATAATAATAAAATTTTCTTGTAAAAATTTCAAGTATTGAATTATATAAGAAAATTTTAAGAAGTCTTATGTGCAAGAAAAAGATAATTAAAAATCTTGAACACATAAAATTTTATGAGAAAAACCTTTATGAAAGAATATTATTATTTAAAAAAAGCGTAAAACTCATAAAATAAATTGAATTTTTAAAAAATGATTTCATATGAATTTAATGAAAATCTTTTAAGTATTTTAAAAATTATAAACTCAGAAAAATTCTATTAAAAAAATTTATGAAATAGAAAATTCTGTATTTTGAAAATGAGAAAATTTTAAAAATAAGTCCAACTTAAAAAAACTAAGCTAAACTTAATACCTTGCTCAAAGCATTAATTGGTGGAAATAATGGAGATAAAAAGTTGAATTTCAGAACAAGTTTTACTGAAAAATCTGCGAGCAAAAACTTGCTGTATTGTGAAAAATTCAAAATGAATTGATAAATTTGTCAGTTTGACACCTCATAGTATAAAATGCTATTACAAAATTTTTTGGAATATTTTTGATTTTTTAGAGTGCATATCAACGTAAATACTACATGGTATCGATAAAAAAAAAAATGACGGTCAACTTTTCAAATTTTATAAAAAATTCTCAAAAAATTTTTAAAAATGAAAAAATTGACTATGATGTCATCATAAAAATAAATTTCAAAAGAATAAATTTAATAGATATTGTTTTACCTTAATATTCATCCTTTTATCCGAGATTGACATTTAAAATGTCACTTTTTCAGTCACACGCACCTGCATGATTTAAAAATGATCAAATCGGTTTTGAAAACGTCTAGTCCACCCGAACAAAGCTACCCCCACTGGGTGGCCGTTAAGTTCTTGGTCTCAAATATTTTTGGATCATCAAGGAAAGGGCTGGGACAAAATTAGGTATCTACACCCCTTAAAGAAAGGAACCAACTCCTTAAGCCAAAAATTCTACACCTGAGTCGGTTCACGCTGTGGAAGGGTTGGTTTCATGTAGATGTACTTAATGCTGAATTTTGCTTATAAGCTTGAAGGGTCTTTTTTCCTTTGAGAGTCAGATACTTCTTTCAAGCATTAGACTATATACATAGATAATTATAATTGATTATATATATCACTATAATCGAATGTACATATGATTATAATAACATGTACGTATAATCTTAGTTAAACCATCACTTCTTCACAAAGAGAACCAACCCCATCAGTAAAGGAACCAACCCCCTTTACATACCTTTTAGCACATATATTTTCAGCAGTTATAAAATAGAATAATTTTTATCAAATTAAATTAAACCCAATAAATATAAAAAATATTTTTTAATTTTTTATTATTTTTAAATAGTAATTTAAAATTTTATATTATTTTTTCTTTTTATTTTTTAAATAGTAATTCAAGATTTAATATAATTTTTTATTATTTTTTAATAGTAATTCAAAATTTAAAGTAAAGATATTTTTTATTATTTTAAATAGTAATTTAGGATTTAATATAAAATATGTCTTTTATTTTTAATTTAAAATAATATTCAAGATTTAATATAAAATATTTTTAATATTTTTGATATTTTTTAAATAGTAAATTGGGATTTAATTAAAATATTTTAAAAAATTTTATTATTTCCAAATAATAATTTAAGATTTAATATCAAATATATTTTTTAAATTATAATTCAAGATTTAATATAAAATATTATTTTTATTTTTATTTTTAAATAGTAATTAGGGCTTTTAATATCAAAATTTTAAAAATTTTTATTTTATAAATAGTAATTCAAGATTTAATATATAATTTTTTTCTTATTTTTAAATTATAATTTAAGATTTAACATAAAATATTTTTAATATTTTTTATTATTTTTAAATAGCAATTTTGGATTTAATATAAAATATTTTTAAATTTTTATTACTTTTTAATTAAAATTTTTATTATTTTTAAGTAATATTTTATGTTTTAATATAATATATTTTTTAAATTTTAATTCAAACTTCAATATAAAATAATTTTTAAAATTTTTTGAATGACGATAGTGGATATGTAGAAAGATATTAGCATTCATGCCCTAGGTGTATATCATTAATTACAATATCCTTATAAGTAATTTTCAAGATTTTTATTTCCTTCGATGTAAATAAAGCTTTTCATTACTCTATTATCTAGAACACATCACTAAGAGATAATTTTCCCAAGTGTAAAAAATTTGAAGTCAAAGTAGTTAATAAACTCACAACTAGGCTTATGGAAGGTTTGAACAGTCTAATAACGGATGATCAAGTTTGGAGGATTGAATCTTCGAATTTGTATCTGATGCGCTATGAGAATTTACCCACTTTTTATGCTAGATTATTGTTAAATAAATAAAAAATAAAAAATTTTCAAAAAATAAATATACTAATTATAGTTTTTAATATTTCATAGATTTAAGAGATAGGATTAAGTTATTGACATATGCATTATTTTATTGAGTAAGTTTTACAGTTAATTGAATGATCTTTATATTTTTTGGATATTTGTTTTGTCTTCGGGTAAATTCCATTCAAGTCCTTCAAGTTCAGCCAAAACTCAAGAAATGTTCATTAGTTCCAAAACGTATATCTTACCCCAAAATGGTTTAATGTCGTTAAAAGAATTGGTTAACTATAAAATTGCCCAAATGCGATGCTTAAATAGAACTTAAGCCAAATTTTCTCTTTTTTTTCTCCTTTTTTTTTCCTTTAATCCATGAATTTATGGTAAATTAATTTTTGAACTCTTCCAATTCTAATCTCTTGCAGTCCCATATATCTAGCAATTTTTTCTTTGAAAACATTTCAAAATCAACTATTATTTTACTTATCTTCAGCACTTTCCCATTCAAAAAAATCCAGCAAACTTTTTGCTTCTGTCTAAATCCTTACTTTTCTCCCACTATCCCCTATCAGCAATTCATTTTTTGAAATTCCATTAAGTAATTGATTTTAGTTTCAAAATTTGTCAGTGCATGCTTGTACTTGTTTTGGTGACAAAAGCATAGAAAAGTGCTTCAAGTTTTTACATTTAAAATTGAAGTAAAATACATTGCTTTCATCTGGTAAGTTAAACAATAACCCAATCTAAATGAGGATTGAAACCTTAAATGTAAAAATTTTTATAATTCATAGTAGCTTTACCCATGAAGATAACTAGTTTCGCTTTTCTTGGCTAGACTAGAAAATTGAAATGAGATTAAATGTAATCAATTAATGACCCATACTTTGTGATAGGCATATTAATAGTTCTTAGGCATGACAAATAATATCATGGTGTATTAAGGTTTAACTTAAACAATTAAACTTAATATAATTGAGAAAATTACAATACTTCTAAAAACCTTGAAAGCTATAGTATTTGATATAATGGGTGGTGTAGACACCCCATTTTGTTCGTGCTAGCATCTAAGGCATCAAAGGTCATCATTCGAGGCACCATCGAAGTCATTCAGATGAGCATAGACTAGTCCCTCATCATTCCTAGCCAAGGTAAGGTGTTTGGAAGGCCAAAGGTGCGTAAAATTCAAACTTTTGTATGATTATATTGATACATAGCCCTAATGTATCAATATAGGACTTGCACATCATCAAAATTTCAAAATTTCATTGGTTGTATTGATACCAAGAGTATTTTATTGATATAGGGTTACGTTGAAGTTAAAATTGTAATTTTCTAGCGAAAATGTATTGATACAGGCTTGAATGTATTAAGACATTTAGGCAGATTTTGCTCTATGTATCAATATAGAGCATTTTCTTTTGAAACAAAATGCTTTGTATCGATACATAATGCTTTGTATCCATATAGCCAGGCAAATCTAATTCATGGCATTTTCATCATTCGCACCATTATATTACAACACAAATTTAGTCATGATTTTGGCTCCAAAAATATTCCATTTTAGACTAACCCTCATAGAAATTATATGCATTTTATTTTGGGCTTTAAACATTAGATTGTCACTTTTTTGAAGGGTCCATTAAGCCTAAGGTAGGGACATTTCATGTTATAGTTTAATTCATTTAAGGGTAGGATTAGCTTTGCTCAAGATACCAGCCCATCATGGCTTTCTTTGGTTGTAACAATAATGCATTAGCTAGTTAAAGATTGAAAGCTAAACCCATGGTATCATGATTCATCAAGTTATACATGACAAACGCCCTCTTTGCTAGGTCATTTTTTATGGCTGAAATGTTATGCTATATAAGGAAATTTTCATGCTCAATCAAGCATATCTTTCAACACATACATTTAGCCTCACATGTTCTTCCCCTAGCCAAAACACTATTCTAAAGCTCCCTCTAGAACCCCTAAAAACCCTTTATTTCCCTAATTTCTTCACATAAAAACCTTCCTCATTGATACTATAACCTTGAAGCTCCTTCTTTAGACTTCTTTTTTGTTAATAGATAGTAAAGAAAGGAAAGAAAGTAAGCTGAAAGTTTGGAAGTTTTCTGCTCAAGGACAAAAGCAAGGTTTCAAAGCTTCTTGGTATGTTTTCTATCTTTTCTCCATACATTTTCTTTCATTTTTATCATCTTCATCATCTTAGTGAGCCATCTTTATATGATCATGACCTTGTTCTTACAGTTCTTATGCATTATTGTGCTTTGATTGTGATAGTAATAGGACTTTTGATGAATTATTGTTGATGTCTTGATCTTGTTTGCATGATAAAATATGACAGGTTTCACATTTACAGCATAACAGCCATAGTTCTTGCATTTTTGCCATATTTCTCTTAGTTTTTTCATGTTTAATCTATGTTAAAATGTTCATCCTAACATGCTATGAGTATTACCATGCATTTAGATGTTTCTACCATGTTTTCTTTGTTGAAATGATGAAATATGTTGTTACTTTAGTGATTAGTCAATAGTAGATATTTATGCCATGATTTAAGTTTCATTACATACTTGTTTAAATGTTTATTTGATGCTCTTTGTTGTTTCCAAAGTTATTTTCAAAAACCCTTAAGTTAAGTCCATATCATCTTTAATAAATAGAGATTAATATAGATTTAATGTTTTTCATCGATTAGTTTTCCAATCTTAGGAAAAATCAAGCTCAATGTTTGGATTCATGGCCTCAATAGGCAAAATAAATTCTATTTTTAAGCCTAACAAAATACAAAAATGTTTTTAATTATTTTAATTAAAGTTTTGACTGTAAGCCTTTTTATTAACCGAATGGCATGGATAACGGGCAGTTCATTAGCTTATTATCCTGGATTTGAATAGGTCTGTACTCTACCACCATGGACCCAAAATTTTGGCCATTCGAACGTTCAAAATCTTTGCACGTGATTAAGAAGTCCCTAAATCGAAAACTCCTCTCTTTTGGTATTGATGGCACTATGTTCTTAAGTTAAAAAATTATTTTCGAACCTAAATGAATTTTCTGGTATTTTTCCATTAAAAGGCATCAAATTACCTTTCGAACGGTGTCTCATTTGCCTCCTGATCATTTCATATATGAGAGTTAGATTTTTTGAACCTTTGCTATATGAAACTTCTAAAATTAGTGAATTGTATTCTATTTGGGCCATTTCAACGCATCATATGATTTTTCTTGATTTTTTAAATATTTTTCTTGAGAAGTTCATGAAATTCACGATTTAACGATTCCAAATGAGTCTAGGATGATTTTTCAAAGTTTACTACACCCTTTCCTCTACATATGCTGTCAATGCCGAATTGAAACTGAGTTAAAAAATTAATTTCCACTTAAAAGAGATTTTTTAGGATTTTTAGAACATTTTTATATTAACCCTTATCGAGTTACCTTTGTAATAGTGTCTCATTTGCCACTTGAGGTCTTCGTATCGATCCAAAATGAATTTGGGAATACGGATAATAGTATATTATCTCTTATTTTAAGCATTTATCAAAATTAATGAATCTTCCAGAATTACTTTTTTGAGACATTCGAATGCCTTGAAACGAGTTTGATTAATTCCTCAATAGAGTCATGTGTCACAATGTAGGTCTTTTAAGGCTTGAATCAAGCCCCAAAAACTTTCCAAAACTTAATTTTATTTTTTTAATTATCGGTTGTAGTTTAAAATCTACATTTTTGCCAAAAAATATACAAAAACATTCCATCTTCTAAAGTTACCAAAATTTTCTTCTACAGGGATACTCTAACCTTAATTCTTTTGGGGATATTCTAACCTCATTTTTTAAAACTTCATCCAAAAATCCAATATTTTCTCTCTCCTTGGCCATCCTAGATTTTTAAACAAACCTGGGTTTTCATGCCTTATGCAACCAATAAGTCTTAATGTGTCTCCAAATTATCATTTTGATTATTTGTAAATAATCAAGGACAATTATGAGAAACATCTCGGTCGTTATTTCTTTCTTTGCTCTGTGTGTTTTATTTTTTGCAATACTTACTATATTTTTTTATGCCTTACTAACATATTTCACTTCTTGGTGATGACTTCACATCCATGTTTTAAAATCAAATGTCAAAAAACTCGAGGCAATGATCTATGTCAGTATCCCTCCAGTGCTTTTCTTGGTGATAACCATATTTTTTATGCTTTCTCTTTAGGTGATAACTTCACATCCATATTTTAAAAATCAAATTTCAAAAAACTTGAGGCAATGGTTTATGTCAGTCTCCCACAAGTGCTTGACATAGAATATCCTTTTCAAATTAATTCAAAAATTATTTTATCAAAGCCTTTATGTTTCTCCTTTTTCGTGGTCTACACAAAAAGATACAAATCATTATACAAACCCGGATTTAATATTTATAAAATTGTATTATGTATAAATAATGACTATATATATAACATCGAATGAATCAGAATCGAGATAATTTAGGGCTAAATGGCATCGATTTAAGGCATTATGGGTTACAAATCCTCCTGCACGCATAACCAACTCCTGAGCCCTTTTTAAAGAACTCTATTATGCAAAAACCATAAAATTAGTATTTCAAGTTTCGTAGCTTAAAAATATTGATTTTAATAGGTGTCTGATCATGCCTACCTAAGATGATCGATGACAACTCTAGTTGCTTGGCCACTCTGTGGTGGCTATCCGAGACTAATTGAATGATCAATTCATCTAATAATGTCCCCTACTCCAATCATGAGACTCATCATGCTAAATTCAAATTCCTAATCATGGGATATACCTTTTAAGTCATGCTCGCCATCCGAGCGATCGGGTAAAAGCACGTTGCAACAGGTGAAGCTTTATGTAGACACCTAATTTTGTGTGAGTCCAATATCTATAATCTAAAGCTAAGGCAAAGTGATTGAGGAGACAAAATTGAGTAACATGCAAAATTCATCAAATGTATCGATACATTGGTCCCACAATTCCAAATTTTCCAAGTTTAGGGTGTGTATCAATGCATTATGTTTAAGTATCAATACATTTTATCATTATACTGATACATTTCATCAACTTATCAATACAAGGTCTTGACAGTAACTAAAATTAATTTTTGGGACCAAAAGTATATATACATGGTTTAATGTATCGATACATTAAGGCAAATGTATGGATACATTGAATGAATGTACCAATACTTATGTGTAATTTTGGTTAATTCATCACATTTTTCCCTAAGTTTACCATTAATATTTTTCATAAATTTTTTTAATATTTTTTCCTTTAAAAATCATATGATTGGAGGTTAGGCCATATGAGAATATTGTTAAATGAAGTTTGATCCATTTACTAATTTAATTTAATTATTTGGGCCATATTACATTCAATAACTATTGGGTTATTTTAGCACTTGATTTTCTAAGAGGCCAATTTAGCAAATTTTCTAAGAGGCCAATTTAGCAAAAGATGAAAGGTTTTCATGGAATTTTATATGATAATCAAGCCTAGGCTTGGGCATTTCCACCCATCAAAAATGACATTTTTTATATAATCTTGAACTCGTAGTTTGGTTGGCTAATAGGGTAGTTTCTTGGCCCACATTTTATGGGTCCTTGGCCAATTTTATTTTGAAAACACATCATGGTACCATAATAGCCTTAATGACTTACCAAAAATATAAGCCAAATAGCCTTTGTGAAATAGCCTTAGGTTGGCTCGCCACTCTTCTATATAAAAAGGTTAATTTCATTGTGTTTAGGGAAGGAACAATAGTTTGCAAGACAAAGAAAGAGAAAGATGAAGTGGCAAAGGGAGAAAAGAAAGCAAAAAGAAAATAAAAAGGGCTTCATCATTTCGAGGCAATAACCAAGAAAGAGAAAAATAGGAATAAAGTAGTGGCTTTTGAGTATATCTTTCATTTTTTACTTTTTTAAAGTTTGGTGGCCATTTTTCTTTGGATTTCAAGTTGACAACGTTTCTTGTATAGATCTCATATATCATGAAATGAAATGAATTGCTTTTATGGATCTATATCTTGATAATATATATTTGACATGTTTTTTTTACATATTTGATGAAACACCATTATGTGTTTGCAATACCATGCCTGGATGTTTGCTTCATGATACATGTTATATTATTGATCATCTTGTATGTCGTAGCTCAAAGTGTCATTTTCAATGCATTTATGATGATATGTTTGAAAAAAATGCCTCTAGGTGTTTGCCTTGATCATGACTTGATGTTTGATGCCATGTCCATGCCTCTTTGTTCGTGAAGTGTTTAATAAAATGCGTTTTGCTTGTGTGCCAAAACTAGCTTTATAAAATAAGCCCTAAGATGAGCTATGATTAATCCAATGTTTTGGATTGATCATGGCTTATTTTTTCACTGCTTGATGCCATCAAACTTAGCGCAACGCAAGCTTTTGATGCTTGGGTTCATGCTTGAAAAAAGCCAAATATATTCTCCTTTTTAAGCCTTCAAATTAATTTTCAAAACCATTTGATCCAATGCCTTGACGTGGAGCCTCGTGTTGTTGGATGATGACATGGCTAATGGGCCATTTTAGTGCCCTACTTGCAAGGATTGTATCCCAGTAAACTCATGCATATATTGGATTTTTAAAATCAATAAAATAACATAAAAAGTGCAGCTGGAGATGTAACAATATAAATAGCTAGACTTCCCTATGAATATTTAGGTAGGGAATTGGGTGTAGTAAATCACATTAATTTTTGATGAAATTTAATAACTCATCTTAGGAGAGATTACATAATTATGCATAAATAATGTATCTTTTAAATAATTGTACTAAACTATGGTTGTTATTATGTATAGTAGTAAGAAAAGGTCATATCTACAAAGATTGTTCTTAATTTATAACAATCTCTAAGTTATTGATGCAAAAATCTAATTTAATATAATGAAACAAATTAAAAAGACTTCACAAAAGAAATAAACTAAACTATGATTGGTGGATTGGTTGCATTGAGATGCAAATAAAATGAGAAAGATAAATGTAAAACTAAGATTTTAAAAAATAGAATAATGATAATAATAATGAAAAATATAGTTAAGGAACATTCACCACCTCTAAATAAAAACTACAAATCAATATCAGAATTATCTCCAATTATCTCTTGAAACTACTAACCATAGATAACAAGAAGCTTTACTACCCCAATCTTTCCTTAGTTTATCATTAGGTAGAACAAGCTCTCTATTTAATCCCTAACTATTAAAAAACCTAAAATAACCTATCTAGATTTAATTTAATAGAAGCTTTAAAATAAGAAAGATAGGTTGATCTGAGCAATAAACACACAGCTCAAATTATTTAACCTAGGTTAGGTTCCAGATTGAATCATTAAAAACTTGACAATAATCATTAACCATAAACTACTACTAATGAATAGAAAAACAAGACAATTACAAATCAAGATTCCTAATTAGCAATAGATAATTATCAAGGTTTGTTTGGTTATGCATCTAAATAACTCAAGATAAGAACCATAAACTATTTTATGGAAGAACGTAAGCAATTTCCATAGATAATTATTGAATAATTTTTTAAAATCAATTACAAAGTAATGTCTAGGGCTTTGAAATCACCCTTAACCAAAGAAAAACTTAGTTACACATGTTTGATGTGTTCAATAATAGATTCATAAGAAAATTCCAATAAGAATGAAAAAAGAGATATAAGTATGGTGGCTGATTGTAAATTTCTTCAAATTCCTCTTACTCTTTTCCTTGTTCTCCTCTTTATCTTTTTTAGTTCTCCTTATTATGCTTTTAGCCTCTTCTTAATTCTAATTTTTCCTCACTTTAAAATGCCAAAGTTAAGTCTCTATTGATAGTACTGAAAGAGAATCCTAAGTGAAGTTGGAGAAACCTATTCAAAGTAGGAAATTTGGATCTCACTTTCAAGCAGATTTGATTGACCAATTCTAATGCTTTTTAGGCAACTATCTGCTTGTCACTTGTAGTGCAAAGATTAAGATTTTACCAAATCCTCATTAACATGTTTTTGCTTTATTCTCCAAAATAAATCTAAAATTGAACAATAAACATATGTAACCAAAATAGAGATAGAAAACAAAACAAAAACTAAAATATAAAGTTTATAAAATATATGATTTATGAACTTATCAGATACTCTTACATTTAGCTATTTCTAGTCTTTGAGCCAAACAAAATAAAAACAAAGTAAGAAAACCTATCTAATCCATTTTTTTAAGAGATCATGGTGGCACTTAGCATGTGACACTAGCCTTTAAAACCTAGGTGTCCCTAATGATGAGTTTAGTCTTGTGAAGGCTTACTAGGATGATGCCCCACAAATATTAAAAACATATGAAAAACTAAAATATACTAAAAATATTTAATATTTAATCTTCCAATAAAAATTAAAGACAAGAATTAGACAACTCTTATAAACTAGTTGTTAGCTTAAAGAATCTCACTAAGAATCATTCTTGAATTTTTATGGTTTGAGTTAAGCCAACATTAACATGACATATCTCATTCAAAATAATTCACATTCAAATTAATCTCTACTTTTCACATTGGATACTTTCATGATTGTCACTCTATATAGTTATGGTAAAATGTTTACACTCAATCATTCTCATGAAAATAGTCTTACCACATGTTCGTTTGTCCACCTATTCTACATTAAGAACATACAACTCCATGAATCAGGAAGTCTTATTCAAAGTTGTAATGGGGCAATAAGGTATAGGTGGAAAGAAAAAGACAATAAGGAAATCATAAATAATCTTAAAGAATTAGTAGAGCAAAATATAAATAACTAGAGCATAACATCTTGTGGCTCATATTTTCATTCTCAATATATCGTACTCCACCAAGACTTCATATTGAATTTCAATGCACGATGCATATTCTTTATTTTCTATATTTTTTCTTTCTCTTTTTCTTTTTCTTTTTTTTTATAAATGAGATGCATGATACATCAGTATACAAATGTTTGCATTACTCTATTATCCATTAAACAATAACACATAAACAACAAGAATTCTATAAACTGATTCTTTTAATTATTAAACTTAATATACAAGAATTCCAATATCACATAAGATCCCATATGCTTTACTTTTCCCCTAGAATTAGGGAAAAGTTTTTCATAAATTAAAAGTCCTATTTAGGTTTAAAGGCCTCTTTAGTGGATAAAAACATTAGGGTATAAGCAATTTGGCTTTAGTGGTATCAATCCTAATGCCTCTATCATGTCTATTTCATCTCATGTATAAATGTAATCTTAAACGATTTAAAGCAAGTTCTAAAGAAACATGTGATCATGAAAGCACAAAAGAAAAGAAATTGGATTGTCTGCATAATGTATTAATCATATAGGCTTAAAACTCACAAGGATATTTATACATTTCAATTTTAAATCTAAACATGCTTCTCTCTTAATTAACATATCATATTAACATTGGCTTATGAAGATTGATGTTTGAGGCTTAGTGCTTGTTTGGCCAGGCTTTTTTTTTGGCTTAAAAGCTCTTATGAAAATATTGGGTATTTGATAATTTTATTTTTATAAGCTATTTTTTAATAAATATTAGGTTAAATTTTGGAACAAAAGTAAAAATTATATAAAAGTTAGCTTATTTAAAAAAATTATATTTTTAGCTTTTTTTCTCTATTTTTCATTAAAAATAAGCTGGCTTTTTTTAGGAGCTTTTTAGAAAAACTTGTTTTGTCTAGCTTTTATTTTTAAGGAGCTTTTAAGCAAAAAAAAAGGCCAGGCTAAATAGGCACTTAATTCTCCTAAAAATTCTTTTCACTAATTTGCTAGTTTTAAGCCTAGTAATTTAAGTCTCATTATTGTATTGAAAAGAACTAAACAAACAAACAAACAAAATATTATCTTAAGACTTAAATTGAAACAAATTAACACAGCCTAAAATGACCTAAAAACTAAATAAATAATTAACAAAAGAAATAATATAAGGGAAAGGAAAAGAAACAAATCCGATTAAGGCATGTTGGCAAAGCTTTGATCCAATGGCTTACTGTCCATTAGCGTTTGATTTATTATCTTCAACTTAACCTATCCTTTTCTTTGAATTTAAGAATCTTTTAACTAAAGGTTATTCCTTATTATAATTCCTAATGCATCCTTGCTTTTATCTTTAAATATATTGAAACATATAATCTCACCATCAAACTCCATGGTTAAGGTACCATTATAAACATCTATTTTGGTGTGGGTGGTCTTCATGAATGGTTTCCCTAAGAGTAATGATGTTGGCATAGATGATGAGTCCTCCATTTCAAGAACATAGAAATCAACATAGAAAACCAACTCCTTCACGTGTAAAAACATCTTCCAAAGCACCTTTTGGATAAGCATTAGACCCAATGGCAAGTTCAATAACAATGCCAGTTTCCTTAAGTGGACCAAAATTTAAAGAAGCATAAACCAAATAATACATAATATTAATAAATGCTCTTAAATCTAACATGGTTTTTCAAACTTGGTGTTTCCAATAGTGCATGGTATAGTGAAACTTCCTAAATCTTTACATTTTAGGGGAAGCTTTTTTTTTTTTTTTTTACAAAATAGTAGTTGTATTCTAGCCCATACTTATTATCTCATTGCCTTTTAATTTTTGCTTGGTGGTACATAGCTGTTTGAGGAATTTTACGTACTGAGGTATTGGTTTAATGGTATCTAATAAAGGTATGTTCACTTGTACCTTGAGAAAGGTTTTTAGAAACTTTTTTCATCTTCTTCCTTCTTAAACTTTACAAATTTGCTAAGAAAAGGTGGAAAAGATACATTAGTAGAAATAGGAACCTTAAAAGTTACCTTAGGTATTGAAGTACTCTCAATAGGAATTGTGGCTTCACTATCTCCAAGAGTTGTATCCCTCTTCTGATTTATCTCATCCTTAACTTTTTTAATCTTTTTGGTGCTTCTTTAAGTTGTTTCC
>JBBYHL010394626.1:0-21312 GCA_038381835.1 Adansonia madagascariensis
CCTAGCTTAGAATTTAAAATTACGTAAAAGTAATTACATTTAACATAAAATAAAAAAAATAATGTAAACTATACTCAAACCTGAACCCAACCCGAACCCGAATTGGCCCGAACCTGAATTGACCCGAACCCGAATAAGCCGAACCCGAATGGACCCGAACCTGAATTAGCCTAAACTTGAAAAAACCCAAACCCGAAATAACCCATCCTGAACCTGCCCAATTGCCACCTCTACATAGAGCTAGGCAAAAAAATTTTTTTAGGGAAAGTTTGAAATGCTTAGAGATTGTATTAAAAAATGAAAAAGAAAGGCATTACAGGATGCTATTTGAGCATCATTAGGTCTATTTGAATAAGCACGGGTCAATCATCCATCATTCTTAGTGAGATAAGGTGTTCGAGGAGCCAAAGGTGCGTAAAATTTGTATTTGTATAAGTAGGTATCAATACATGGCTACCATATCATCACAACCCCAAAAATCATTGTTGGTATCAATACAAAAGGCAATGTATCGATACGTTTGGCTGTGGTATCGATACTAGGTTGAAGTTAAAATCATGATTTTAGGTTAATGTGTATCAATACAAGAGAATAAATATTGATGCTTGGGAAAATTGTGTTTGCTATTGATACAAGGCTCATTGTCTCAAGATTAGAAGCCAAAAATGCATTAAGCATTGATACAAGGTTTTTGTATCGATATTAGAAGGCCTTTTGTATTGATACAAAATCCTTTCTATCAATACCATAAGGCAAAATTTGCCTGTTTCATGTTGTTTTCACACCTTTTCGCCATAACATCAAAACATGAGTTTTAGTCACAACTTTGGTGTAAAAAAAAATCATCTAATGTTAAACATAACTTCCTAAAAATCACATGGACTTATTTTTGGGCTTAAACATTAGGTTTTAACATTTTTGAATGGTCTATTAAACTTGTTACAAGGGCATTTCATGCTATAATGTGGATAGATAAAGGGCAAGCTTGACGTTGCTCACTATATCAACTCATGCATGTTTTGTTTCTGCTGCCAAGAATGTACATCAACTGAAATGTTGAAAGATTGCTTCTCAGTACAATGAGTCACCATATTATCTAACCCAAATATCTTAAATGCCCCACCTTTGCTACATTTTGGATGGTTGAGATTGATCCTATATAAAATATGTTTTGAGCTCAACCAAAAGAAAAACCTCTACACATATTTACATTAGCCATCACACTTTAAAAATTTTCATTCATGTAGCTCCCCCATCAACCCTCCAAAAACCCTTATAAAACCTTTTATAATCATCACCTCTCTAAAAAAACACGCATTCACTGATATAGCAACCTTTAAGCTCATTCTTTTCCATTTTTCCTACTAACTAATAGCAAGGAAAGGCAAGAAAATTAGCTATAAGTTCAAAACCTTTTTTGCTCAACAAGGTTTTCAAAGCTCTTGGGATATATCCTCAACTTTTGCATTTTTATCATTTAAGATCATGACCTTATCTTAGGATTTTCATGCATCTTGTGGCCTTGGATGTGGTAAACTTAGGATCTTTCATGTTTTATTGACACCTCCATCATGTTTCCTTATTCTATGTGCTTGGTTTATCTTGAAAATGTGTTTTGATGCTGTCATGAAATTCAAACAAGTTGATATTCTTTGATTAAGAATGTTTACATCATTTCCATGGAACATTTCTTGATGTTATCCTTTGAGCTAACATATTCATGCATTTTCATGCTCATCTATTCATATATTGTCATCATTTTCTATGTTTAAATGTTTTCTTTGCTTACTTGGATGTGCTTCCCATGCTCATTGTTATAGAATATCATGTTTAGTTTATTGGGTGCTTGTCAAAATGCTTGTTTGTTGCTTGTCAAAAATCTGTTTTCCTGAAACCCCTAAGTTAAGTCTATGTTAACCTCAATAAATGAGGATTAACATGGATTTAAGGTTTTTATTCATTGGTCTTCCAAATTACGGAAAAATTAAGTATTTTTCATGTTTAGATTCAAAGGTTATTAAGACCAAATGTTCTATTTTAAAAAATAAAATGCTTTTTAATTATTCAAAGTTGTTCATGCCTTAATCCTTTTGCCCAGAATCCTTGCATTTATGACATGGTCAATGGGTTGTTTCATCATCCAAAACTATTTTGGGATTGTGTATATGAGTGTTACTCATCCCATTTTATCACAAACGTTCAGATGTCCACGGCCCAAGTTTAGTCCTAAAAAAGCTCAAAAGAATAAAAAAACACCCATATTTTTGTGCTAATAGTATTGTAGTCATGACTTAGAAAATCATTTTTAAACCATAAACCATTTTTCATGACTTTTCTGATATTTTCCCTAAAAAGGCATCAAAGTGCTTTTCCAATGGTATCCTGTTAGCCTTCAAATGATTTCCAAATGAGGAAGATACAATTTCGCAAATTAAGGCTATCCAAAACCCTTGGAATAAGCAATTTGCATTCTGTTTGGGCCATTCAATTTTTATGAATTTTTAAAATTTTTTTCTAAAAATTTTGTGAAATTTCCTTTCTAAAAAGGTATCATTTGTTATGTAATGATCTCATATGAGTCAAGAATGATTTTTCAAAGTTTGTAACACCATTTCCCGCTATCAACATTGCATTAGACCCAAATTCAAAAATTATTTTCACCCAAATAATGATTTTGTAGTATTTTCAAAATACTTACATTAACCCTTATTGAGTCACCATTCTAACGGTGTCTCACCAGCCCATGGAACCTCTGAGTTTACCCTAAATAAAATAGAAAAAGGCACAGTATGATGTTTTCTCCTACTTTCAACATTAAGTCAAAATCAATTGATTTTTTGAATTCATATTTTGAGGCATTTGAATGTCTCCAAGTGAGCTCGACCAACTTCATTAAGAAAATGTTTCAATCTACATAGGCCTAGATCAAGGCATAAGCAATCTTCATCTTGTTACTTCTATTTTTATCGATTTCCTTTGTAATGAAATTCCTCTATTTTGTCAAGAGTTATCAAAAATGTCACATTGTCAAGAAATTATCAAATTTTTATCAATTTAAGTCTTTCAACCTTATCTTTTCTAAAATTACCAAAATTTTCACCTTTAGGGATACTCCAACCCTATTTTTTAAGGAGATACTCTAACCTTACTTTTCAAATTTTATTCAAAAATCAAATTTTCTCTTTCCTAAACTTTTTTGGACTTCGCAAAATGGAAACCAGTTTTCATGCCTCAAGTAACTAATGGATCCAAATGTATATTAAAATTGTCAACTTGGTTATTTCTAGATAATTGATGACTATTACAAGATATATTTAGATCGTCCCTCCCCTTTCCCTTTTATGATAGTCATCTTGCATTCATGTCTTCAAAATTCTTTTCAAAAAGTTAAAGGTAATATTTTGCATCGGTATCTCTCTAGTGCTTGACATGGAATATCCGATTTTCAAAATTAAATCTGAAAATATTTCAATAAAAAATGCTTATGTTCTTTACTTCTTTGAGGCACATACGAGATTTAAATCTTTATCTAAAACCTATATTTATTTTATTCAAATTTATGCATGAAAAGGGATTATGTCAAAATAATGACAAGTTGAAACCGAAAAAACCAAAACCAAGTTAGGACATGGCTAGAAAGGTATCGATTTTGGGCATCATGAGGAGGCTCGTAACTCTTTTTGCGTAACCAACTCCCAAACCTAAACGCCAAATCTCCAGACCATGTAAACCATGTAATCGATGACTTAAGTTTCGTAAGTTTGAATATCGATTTCGGTAGGCATTCGATCACGCCTAGCCTAAATGATCGATGGTGACTCCAAGTGTTTCATGGTGGTTATCCAAGACTAGTTAGATAAGCGATTCATCCAATGGTCCCCCTCTTGAGTTACAAAGGAAGAGTTCGAGTCTAAAGGACATGTCCATGTTATGAATTTTATCATCTTCCCACGCATTAATATTTTTAAGTCGTGTATGGATCCTGATCAGCAAAGACCTTTTTCAAAGGCATATTATTGACAACCACCATGAAATTCTCTTATGATCTCCTCTCGAAAATATCCTTTATGATTACATAATTGATTCACACAAAATAAGAATCTATCATGCATAAGAAATGGGTGAGACGTTGCTGCTATAGCTGAGCATAGTAATTCTTTAATTATTTAGCTAAAAATGTACTGATCCTTTAATAACTCAAAGCTAATTATTTGGCTATGTAAAGTTTCCAATAAATAAGATCTTTTACTAGGTGCATCAGCGCCCTGTGCAATTTATTAGTTCTGTATTTAACAAAAAAAGTAAATTGTTAAAGAAACGACATGGTGAATACCTTTGAATTAGATTCTTTTGTGAACTGAGGTATCTAAGAGCCTCATGATTTGTATAGACAACAAAGTCCTGGTATAATTGCTAGTGCTATAATGCATAAAGCAAATCATAATACTCTAGATCATAGACAAAAAAGCATTGTCTAGGTCCTATGAGTTTTTCATTAAAAAAAGCCACAAGTTTGCCTTCTCAGTTGAGAACAACCTTTATTCCCATATGGATCCATCACATTCAATAGCATATAATTGCTAAAATTTGGTAAAACAAGCATAAGTGCTTAGGTCATAACCATCTTAATCTGCTAAAAGCTTTTCGTGCTTTATCTATCCATATAAATTCTATTTGCTTAAGAATCTGTTATAGGACTCATTCTTAAATTAAAATTAAGAATAAATCACCTGCAAAAAGATGATAGCCTATGCAAACCACGCATTTCTCTAATTGATTATGGTGAAGGCCAATTAATTATAGCTTTTATTTTTGTAGGATCGGGCTTTAAATCCTTGGTTGAAATAATAAATTCTAAAAAAAAACACATTGTCGCTCAAGAAAGAACACATCTTCAAGTTAGCATAAAGCTATTTTGGATGAAAAACCTCCATAACTTGTTTTACATGGTTCAAATGCTAAAATCTGTTACAATTAAAGATAAGTATCTCATCAAAGTACTCAACAACAAAGAAGTTAAGAAAGATTTTAATATATGCTATGTGCGTTAGAGAGTCCAAATGGCATGACCAATCATTCATGTAGCCCACCTGACATTTTAAATGTTATCTTTGATTCATAACCTATTTGGATTCTAATTTGATGGTATCTACTCCTTAGATCTTGCTTTGAAAAGATTGTTGACCACACAAAGACATGTAGCATCACTTCAAACTTAGGAATTAGGAAGTTATATTTCATGATAATTTTATTAATGGCACGACTATCTATATGCATCATTTGTGAACCATCCTTCTCTGGTGTAAGGAGAGCTGAATTGCACAAAGGCTTGTACTTATTTGCACTAATCCCTTTGCAATCAAATCTTCTACTTGGCACCTTATTTCATTTCTTTATTATAGAGGCATGTGGTATGCTGCTTAATTCAGTAATGCTACTTTCAAAATTAGGGTAACAACATGCTATATATTTCATATATGAGGTAATTATTTTTGTAATTTTTCACTAACTAGTTCCTCAAGGTTGACTGAAAGCTTAACTTCAGGTGACAATAGGAATTCTCCTTCCTTTTTGCTATCAATAATTTTGCCAACTAACACAAGAACCACTTCACACTTTTTGCTTTCTTCCTTCAATCTACCAACCTTAGCAAGACAACTATCTTTGCTATTACTGAATTTTTGATCAGCTGGTTCTTCTTTCAAATGATGTAATGTAAAAGTTTTTCCAACCTTGTGATGGTATAAATATTAGGAGTAGTAAGATGTTTCATGTTTCGATCATAAAGCCATGGTCTTCCCAGTAAAATGGCAAACATTTAAAGGCATAATATCATATCAAGCTTCATATTTATAATCATCACCAATTATAAACTGTACTAAACACCTAAAAGTAACAAGTACTTCATTACTTTTTTGAAACCAAACCATATTATAAGGATGGGAATGTTTCTCTATAGGTAGCTTTAATTTTCCATTACTTTCTTGGTAATTATGTTCTCGTTGCTGCAGTCATCAATAATAAGATTGGACACTTTTCTTTCATAAGTGACTCTAGTTTAGAATATATTTTGCCTCATCTAATCTTTAATTTTTTCAACCTTTGAAATTATTATTACCTGCCTTACAACCAAACTTTCACCCTCCATATGCATTAAGTCAATCCCTTCACCATTATCATCATCATCATCATCATCATCATCAAAGTACTCATCACAAATAGTTTTTTTTTCTTTTTTTTTTATCTTCTTCACCTTCTACAAAATTAATACAATGATAGGGGCATGACAAAGATGCGTGACCCTTTTCATGACAAGAAAAATAGCTAATAAAAGAGTTATTGCCATAGCCAAAATTACTTTATCTTATTATTTCCTTTTCTTTTTCATTCCTTCTTAATTTTTCCATGATTTTGGAAGCAAATTTGTTGGTAACAAAATTTTGGTAGTTATTTTATGTAGCTAGCTAGTCATTTTTTCCTCTTCTAATAGTAGCTGTAAACTTTAGATTAGTGCCCATATTTAATTGATGATTTGGTCCCAAATGAGCTATCTTCTCCTTTGTTTTATGAATAAATTAAAATACATCTTTTAGGTTAGATACATAAGCTTCACAACTAATCTTATTTTGGATAGTTAAATTTAATCTAGATTAATATCGAGCTACCTGCTACACATCTATCTCATTCAATCCAATCCTTAATGTAAGGTAGTAAAACTCTATTGTATATTCTTTCACACTTCAGTTTTTTGTTTTTACCCATGATATCTCTTATATAAATCTATCATGTAATTAGTGGGGAGAAATTGCTTTGTCAACCTTCTTTTCATTAATTCCCAAGTTTGAACCTTTGCATTTCCTTGCTTTTCATGTTGTTCCTCTAACTTTTCCCACCATTAAAGTGCAATTCCTTTCATCTTCAGTTTCATAAATGGCAACTTCATTTCTTCAGCCATAGGTTTCCACTCATAGTATGTTTTTAAAGAGGATTCCTAATCAAAAAAATCTTTAACATGCATCTTTTCATGAAAATCAACAACTTTAACATGAACTCTAGAGTTTAACTCCAGAGCTCTTGCCAATCATTTTTCAATTCCACCATGTTTAGGTTTATCAGGATTTGTAAGATTATAAAAGAGGTTGATGTGCAGTTCATCTTCCTCACTCTCCATTTAGCATTTCATGATCACCTTTCAGTATCTCATTTGAACTTCAAGTTGTGCTTTATGGAGGTTTTGTACCTTTTTAGCAAAATGTCCAATCATTTTTTGAATCTCAACCAACTATTGTTCTTGGCTAGGCCTAAGAACTCTTCCCTTACATGCTACCATAACAAGGATAGAATTTTGGGTGGATTAAATTTGGGTTTTGATACCAAATTGATATAAGAAAAATAGTCAAGATAGGATTCTACCTAGAAATAGGGAAGTTTTGAGAAAAGAAATAGGTCAAACATAGCCTATGGGTTGGTTCTTCTAGTGTAGCTAACCAAGGAAGAAGAAAATTCTTCTTTAATAATTTTGATTTTTTATTCAAGAAAATGGATACCTATGACAAAACTAAAGCTTAGCTTTTATATAGTAAGCTAAGGCCTACAAACTTACAATTTTTCAATGACAATTAATATTTATAACTTCCTAGGCATAACTTACTAAAGTTTAACTCTTAAGAATAATCAATAATATCAATTTCCTAGACACAACTCTAAGGAACTCAAAATGACAACTAAATATTTCTTTTCTATATCTCTTAAATTTAAAACCCTATTTTGTGAGTCCTTTCATATTTAGCAGGCCTTTATATTATCATGCCTTGGTGTTTTGCTTGATTTTCATGCCATGATTATGCTATCTATGCTCATTTTGCATTCCATATTACTCATGCTATTTTGTATGCTTTGATGATGATATGTTGGTCAAAATGCTTTTGTATATGTGTTATGCCACGCCTTGATGAGCTGATAACCATGACAATACATTTTTGTTCATGAAATGTTTGATTGTATGTTTGCTTAGGATGAGCGCAAACTTGTTTTGTTCAAATAAGCCCCAAGATGAACTATGGTTGATCCAAAATTATGGATTAATCATGGCTTATGTTTTTCACCATTTGATGCCATCAAACTTAGGGTAAATTAACATTTTCATACTTGGATTCATGGTTAACCAAGACCATAAATACTCTGTTTTTCTAACTTTCTCAAATTAATTTTAAACTTTCTTAATTTAATGCCTTGATCATGAGCCTTTGTGTGTTTCTTGGTGATTGGCATGGTTAATGGGTCGTTTGGGTGCCAGCTAACCTAAATGGTTTAGAATAGACTTATTAGCTTATTGCCACGGACCCTTAGAATCTAACGTTCATATGTTCGAAACATAATTCAAGCTTAGGTAACCAAAAACCGTAAATCCCTTGTTTAGTTACTAGCAATAGCAGTTGGTCAAATAAAAAAGATCATTTCCATGCCCTGAATGATCTTCTAGAATTTTTTTAGGATTTTTCCTTCAAAGATCATCAAAATCTCTGAGCCTAGTGATCAGTTTCCAAAATGAATCGTTTTTACCCTAAAATGATTTTTATGAATTTTTAAATGATTTCCTCAAAATTATAAAAAATTGCCTTATGGTATTTTTTTATGATTTCCAAGGTTGAATGAATTTGGAGCAATTTTTCACAGTTCGCTACATCGATTCCCTTACATCCGTTGCTAGTGCTATATCAAATTTGAATTTAAAAATTATTTTCTCTTCAAAAGAGATTTTTTGAGAATTTTCAACTATTTTTATATGAAATATCATTAATTTACCTTTCCAATGCCATACCATTTGCTCTATTTAGGGCTCGAATGAGTCTGGACTACATTCCAAAAGTTTAATAATGTGATGAGGTCTCAGCTTGTAGCACATAGAAAAATTCATAACTTCCCCATTTTTACTCTTTTGAGCATTCGAATGTCTCGAGATAAGTTTAATTAGTGCCAAAATAGTATCATAAGGCATGCATAAGTCATATTAGGCTCGTATCAAGGCCCTATCATTTTCAAAAATTAAACCTAGTTTTTTTCTATACATTTCTTTATTGCAAACCAAAATTCATCTTTTTTTTTCAAAAATACTAAAGATTCTTCGTTTTTCCACGTCACTATATTTTTCATTAAGGCTTTTCAACCTCATTTTCAAAGTCTCCTTACAAAATCAAAATTTTACCTTTCCTTACTTTCACGAATTTTTCATCCAATCCTCGGTTTTCATGCCATAATCACCTTTTAAGTCCAAACTCACTTTTAAGTTGTTAATTTGATTTTTTAGAAAACTAACGACAACTAAGAGATATATTCCTAATTAACCTCTTTCTTCTATGCTTTTATTTTTTATTTCATGAAATATTTATTATGATGCATTACTAATGTTTTTTCCTTGTTGATAATAATGATGCATACATCATGGTAAAAACATCAGACCAGACTGATTAGTTGAACCAAGAATCAAGTATTCAACTAGTCCAGAACCATTAAAGAATCAAATTTTAATTAAATCAACCTAAAATCGATTCAATAGTAAAAAATAGCAAAAACTAGAAAAAAACTATTTTTATATATTTTTAATTTTTTTACTAAAATATTTTTATATTTAATGAGATTTGAAGTCATAACTTCTTAATGTTATAATAAAGACTAAACCACTAAGCCAAACACATGTTTTTATTAGTAATTTAGTATATTTAATATTTATTTAATATTAAAATTCTTTTAAAAATATATAAAATCCTATTTAGATGAATCGCTTGATTCAGCCAAGAATTAGAGGTTACAACTGTTTGACCTCTAGTTCCTTTTTCTGACCATGGCATTCATGATTTTAAATTAAATGTTTTTCAAAGTTCATTAAGGTCATGTTTTGCTTTAGGACCTTCGACTACTTAATTTGAAGCACCTTTCTCAAGATTAAACTCAAAAATCATTTTAGTAAAAACTCTGTCTTACTGCTATCACCGATTAAGACATAGTGGAATCTAAATTTATTCAAAAACTAAACTTTCTTATTTCTTAAAATTTCCTTTGAACATTAAGAGGATTATACTAGAATAATGACAACTAAAACTGAAAAGAAAAAATTTGAAACTTAGATAATCAATAGCTAGTAGTATCAATTTAAGGCATCATGGGGGTGTTAATCCTTTCCCACACATAACCAACTCTTGAGCTCAATTATTAAACTCTGGTTTGTACAAATCTTAAAATAGATCCTTTGAGTTTTGTAACTCTAAGGATGAATGGTTTACACTTAGACATGTTTGATAGTCTGGTTTTTTAACCATGGCATTCATGATCTTAAATTAAATGTTTTTCAAAATTCATTAAGGCAATGCTTCATTTTAAGGCCTTTAGATGCCTAATCCGAAGTATGCTTTTTTAGTGAAAACTCTATGTCTCACCTTTTTCACCAACAGGAGACATAGTGGAATCCAATTTATACAAAAACCTAGCTTTCTTATTTCTAAAAATTTCATTTAAACATTAAAAGGGATTATACTAGAATAATAACAATTAGAATTGAAAAAAAAAACTTAGATACTCTATAGGGCTAGATGGTACTAATTTAGGGCATTGTAGGGGTACTAATCCTTCCCTAGACATAACTGACTCTTCAGCCTAACTATAGAGTCTGGTTCCTATAGACCTTAAAATAAATCTCATGAGTTTCGTAACTCGAAAGTATTGGTTTTAAAAGATATCTAATCATGCCTAGCCCAAGTAATCAATCATAACTTTAATTTCTTAGCTACTTCGTAGTAGTCATATAAGAATAGTTAACGACCATTTTGTCCGACGATCACCTTTATCCTGACATGATAAACACTTTTTTCTAACCTATTGCACCATAATTAACAAATTAATTTTTAAGTAAAGTGTAGTTGCTGCAATATTGGGGATGTTATGATAGCGACAATCAAAACAAAGCAAAACAATATGACTTACAATTCACAAGGTTTTTATAAAGAGGTAGTGGCACTTGGGCATCCTTAATTAATGTGTTAGCAAGAATAGTCTAATGGACCAATTCTTTTATCATGAATCGTTCGACTAATCCAACTCATGTGCTAGGATTTGTTTCTTAATTAAATCTCTTACTCATGTTCAACAATTCTAGTCTTTGATTAATCAATGTCATCGTATAGTACTAAATTGAAGTATTTCATGACATTTGAATATATTTGAATACCTTTAAATTAATTAGTATAAATCAACCAAAGTTTTCTTCTAAAGACAACTTTATTCTTATTGTAATATTAAGACATCAACCTTAGATTTCTCAAAAATCTCAATTATGCCTTAATTTTTCTTAATTGAAAACTTCAATTAAGTCTTGCATATTAAACTTTTTTATTCAACTAAATCATACTTAATCGAATACCATGTTTAATCTATGCATTACTGCATATTATGTCTGACCTTTTAGGTTCCCAATATGTTGTAAATAAACATAAGTTAATCTTATTAACTTATACTCGTAGATCAAGAGTGAACTCTAACAAACCATCTTGACTACCCATTATAGGTGACCTTTTTTGAAACCTTTCAATGACCAACCAATTAGTGCAATTTGGTTCTTTCACCAAATATCCCAAAAAGATCATGAGCATGATGCAGTATCAACTTATAAACCTATTGATATTATTTATTGTTGTTCACGTTTAACATTGTGAATTTAGAGAAATAATTTCTCCTAAGTTTAACATGCTTCAGCCAGATACTTTATGTAGTAAATCGTGCCAAAAGCAAGTGAGATATATCTTCTATGTCATATGGAATGGTAAATCCTCTCTAAATCACTCATCTACCTTTGTATAGTTCATATTATACCTAAAATCACCCTTATGGAATCCCATTTTGGAACTCGTTTAAGATGAAATCAAAGCATAACACTCTTTTGCGAGGCCATATTAATGCTTACAAGAACACATTATTTTAACAAGTTTACAATTCCATGCGAGGCTATATTAGTCTCTTGACTATTAATCATACTACTAACATGAAGAAAAACCTTGTTTCACTTGATTAAGTGATAAGTTTGCATTATTGACTATGTATTTCACTTATCTACTTCGATTGACTCTAGGATGTATATACTAATAGTTTAAAGGTGTAAAACAATTTGCCATACACAATGATAGAATAGGAGAAAGTTGAAATACATTGCATGATAAGTTCTATCCATCTATCCATCAAACTTCATCCTATGCATAATAAATTAAAGAAAGACCACTTGATCCTATCATAGGCTTTGCTTATATTTTATTGATTTTAAACACTTGTAAAGAATTAAACCATGATAATACTTCTTGACTAGTATTTATTTGAAACTCATGAAAAAGTGAACCTATATTTTTATTATTAATTGTTAACTAGTTACATGTTGTTTCTTACATTATTGAATTTGTGAGTTAAATGCATTTTACTAATTGGATCAAAGAAATAATTTTACTCTCAATTAATAAAGGTATTAATTAATTAGTATAACGGACGAAAAATAATTTCAAATAAATATTACATATTACGAAGAAATCCCTCCACCAAAACACGTGTTTGGATCACCGATTAGAGGGGGGCAAGTTGTGGGGGTTCAATTAACTAGACCCCTTAGTTGAGGAAAAATTATGCCATGAGCCCTTCTCACCACATCATCAATGGTCTCATCTAATTAAATTTATCCATGTCAGTTATTTTTTTCATATCAGCTATTTATTAAATAACTTTGAAGATTTTTGTATGATATTAAAAAAAGCTAACGTAAAAAAAAAAATTGACATGGATAAATTTAATTGGATGGGACTATGGATGATATGATGGGAAAGGTTTATGATATAATTTTTCCTAGTTGATGAGGGTTAAAGAGGAGAAGTTCCCTTATACCCTTCATTTCTTTATTTTATATATTTTATTTTTAATATAAATAATATTTTAATAATTATTTAATATAAGTATAATTTTTATTTTTTAATTTATATTTTGTTATTTAATATAAATATAAATTTAATAATTTTTTAATATAAATATAATTTTAATAATTTTGATTTTATTATTATTCAACATAAATATAATTTTATTTATATTTTATTATTTAATATAAATTTATTTTTAATAAGTGTTATATATATATAGCATTCATTTTAATCAATTCGTTAATAATTATTTTTTATTCTCATCTCATTGCTACTACTGAATCAAACATGTATCTCACTATTGATTCTAATCTTATCACTATAGTATCTAATTTTATCATAATAATAATTAATTTCACCGTCATTATTATTTTTAATCTTATCGAAATTAATTACTCTTTTCATCTAGATGGACTCTTTTAAGTGAAGCTTGCATAAATTTAGGATGTTATAAGGTAGGTATCAATGGAGAGAAACTTTCAATTTAAGTCAAATAACCATTTTGATCCCTTCTCTGTCCTAGAAATATAAGGACGTCCCTATCCCAAAACATTGGTCAGATGAGTTATTTTTCCCTGTAAAACCAAGACCAATATTGTACGGACAAACCGGTTCTTAGGAAGTAATATGGAATTTAGATATGGGAACATTTTCTTATTTGATATATGTAGATCGAGAAATTTATAATCCACCAGGTTAATCTTACTGCGTTAGGCTTTGGGAAATGCGCAAAGCTATGTAACTTCAAGAAAATTTTGGAGCATATATAAAACATGATAGCTTACGTTCTTGGAATAATAAGAATAAGCAAACATGAACCAAAATGAAAAACAGAGGATTGAAAAGGTGTTTTTCTTTAAGAGAGGGAGAGAATTAAGTATGAGATCCAGGATTACTGAATAAAGTTGTAAGAGAAGATGCATTGGAGGTAGACACAGAAGAAGCGGAGGAAGAGTTCTTATGGTTGTGCATCCACACCTTGAAGACTTGCCTAGTCACCCCGATTCCTCTACAAAACTTCTCAACCTCATCATCCTCGTCTCTCCTTTGGAGCTTCCACCCCAACTTTTCCGCAAATCCCAACATCTTCTCCTTCTGCTCCTCCGTGAATTTCGTCCGAAATCTCTTCTTTCCGCTTCTGTCTGCCGGCTTGGTTGACTCCACCACAACTTGCCGCCTTACTCCGCTGCCGCCACCATTTCCATAATCAATCAGTTCTACAGTGTTTTCTGGATCCCCGCGGCTCCGGCTGCTGCTGCTGCAATAGCTGACTTTGCGGTGGAAATTGCGGTGGCAACCGCATGCAGCGCATTGTAGGGTTGAACGAGAGGTGTCGTCAAGCGTGAACTCCCCGCAGCCGTCGGTGGCGTAGCTACCAATGCTGGCTGCATGGTTTCTCAAGCACTCCCTGTAAAGATCATTTGGATACTCTTTTTCCATCCCTCTCTTTCCTCTCTTCCTTCGGAGCTTTCTTTTACTTGACACTGTATATATGCACAATATATATATATATATATATATATATATATATATTGAAAATGAATAGGAGGTTTAGATAATTACCAAAAGGCCTACGTAGGCAAGCTATGCCCCTACATTTTTTGTATTTTCTTTCTTGAGTTGTGTGACTAATGGTAGTAAATGCGAGAGCAAGAAATTTAAAAAATAAAATAAGAGAGAAAGAACTCAAAAAGAAAAAGAGTATGTAATTACTAATTTCTCCTGATCACATTAGTACTACCAATACCTTCCTTCGGCCGCTTAAAAGGCCTTTTCCCTACTTTGAGCATTTTCATATAAAAATTATTTTAATCTCAAAATAGTTGACCAAAATGGTTAATTATGAAGTACTTACCGTCTATCATAGTTCTAAAATCGGCCATTGTTCAACTTAACTATCAAAACTTAAAAAAATTAATATTTTTCTTCAAATTTTATTCGTTATATAATTTTTGCGAAAGTATTAAATTTTTTGAAACATTATTAAATTTACGTCAACTAAATTGTCATGCATTATGTAACAACCTGACATCCCCAACAGTGATTCTGCATCTGCAACAAAATCCATGATAGTAATTTAAAACTATTCCATCAATTAGGGAAATTCACACCTAAAAAACCAAGTTGAATTAAGTATAGGGTATACCTTCCTCTAAATTAAATGAACAAAATTTATTTACATTGACAATTAAATTTTAAAATTTGATCATTATTCTTTTCCGTTCAGGACCAAGTTTAAATTTTGTCAAGGGAGAATAATACAAGATCAATAGTTGAAAGAAACGCCGAAGACAGCCAGAAGCCCAAGCAATGCAAAAGCAGCGACCTTAACCCACTAATGAGCGTTTTTTATTGAAAAAAAAAATTATGATCAATCATTTTGAGCTTAATAAAAAGTAAACTTAGAATCAATTTAAAGGCCGTTGATAGTTTTCAAAGGGCAACCATGGAAGTTGAATTAATATTAGCCAACTGATCATTCAAAAAGTGGTGGCATCTTCGCATGTCCACTATCAACTGTAATCTTAGAAGTTTAAAGCCTGCATGATTTTGCATCCCGATTGATCTTATTCACTATTTTGAAGAATAAAAAAAATTTAAAGATTCAAATCAATTAGGTTAAATTGTATATACAAAGCATAAATATAATATATTTTTCTCTACTGAACATTTTTTAACATGGAAATCGATCATGGAAATTAAAACTTAGAGAAACTTTTCTTTCTTTCTTTCTTTCATTTATTATTAATTGAGTTTTATATTATTTTATGTATCGGATAACTGAACAGCTTTGCCTCTTTAATGACAAATCCTTTTTCTAAGAAAAAAAAAATATTTTAATCATTGAAAGGGTGTCTTGAATCATCCAACCACTAAAATGAATGTTACTAGAAAGAGACAATGTAATATTATTTTAATCACCTGAAAGTGAGGTAAGACATGGGAGATTGTCCTGATACATGACCATTGTCTCAAAATGCTACAGAATCTCTCTGTCCTAGTAGGATATATATCATATATGCAAATGTCAAGAGCTTCTCTCCTTCGTTTTTTTATGCTCTAATGTTTACAGTTAAGAACGTGAATAATTTTGGATTTGGAATCCTTTAGCTGTAAAATACAGCAAACATTATGGGCTTCAAAGTCCTAATAAATTAGTTGGAAGCTGTAAAGAGCCCGTGAGTGGCATGGAGTTTCAGCCCCAATAATTGATGTCGGGAATAGGGAAAAGGAAATTACCAAACAAACTTAAAAAAAAAAAAAAAAAAAAAGGCAAAACTGTTCTTCGGGACTTCCATCCTGGAATCTCTTCCACTTTCAAGTCTCTCGTTTTGTACTCTTGCTCTTTGATGAAATTGAAATGCCTCTCAATCTACAGCTGAAATATGCCTAGAATATGAAGTAAATGGCGTTGTAGGCCTGGGATCGTGTCAGCCAGATGAAAATTTATCATCTGTTTCAAAACTGAGATTAGAGAATGACAACCAGATTTTGTAGGTTGCATTGAAAAAAGAATAGAAAAAGAGGTCCATTTTCGGGGATGAAATTGCCACAATGATGGGCTTGGGATGGAGGTGTGGCAGAGTGATAAAGCGTTGAAGGTGGGCCAACCAGCAGGATAGCACAGGTTTGTTGGGCTGCTTTTATTTGATGTGTCGGAAAATTGACTTCTGGCATTTGGGGCCATCCTTTTGTTGCCTTCTGCTGCAATCAGTAGTGTCCTGTCACTGTCTGGTATCTGTGACCTCAGGCTTATGGTCACATGTTTTGAGAATCCTTAACTTAAAAATTCGTTTGAGAATATATTATTCATATATATTTACATTTAAAATAATTTAAATTAAAAAAATTTAAACTTGAAAAAATTTAAATCAAAATTTAAACTCAAATTTAAATTTAATATTAAAATTAAAATTTATTAAAATTATAATTAAATAATTTTTTATAAAATAAAATTTTATTTAATAATTTTATTTTAATACTAATTTAATTAAAAATTAAAAATTATATATTTTATATATAATAATTTGATCAAAAAATAAATTATATATTATACATATAATTGTAACCTTTCGTATCTTACTGACCCACTACTTAATGATTTCAAACTAAAGAGAATTGCAGAGATGAGAAAATAAATTTAAATATAAAATGTTACTTATCCTTTGTCTATGTTAATTTATTTTATTTTGTATGATAATTTTTTTAGTTAGTGTGTGCGTGAGCCGTAATTGGAGCAACCCTATAATTGGCCCAAATTTGGTGAAGCCTATTTTAGATCTCTAAGTCCAATAGTACAAAAATTAGCTCCATCGCTTAAGAACAAAATAATTAAGTCCAATAACCCTAGTAGACAACTTATCTAATTAAAAAATGAAGCTCAACGCAATTAAGCAGGAAAGGCCGTTTCGAAATTAAACCCAATTTATATTTTCAAACCAAATCTGATGATAATATTATCTTATATATTATATATTATTCATGTATCATATAATTATATTATATTTAAAATTATTATATATATATAAATTATTAATCATCTCATCTTTGTTAGTAGTTAATATTTAAATTTGTTATCCAAATGATAAATTATTAAAATATTAAAATATTAAAATATATTCTATTTATATCAACTACTCTTTAATCATGATTTTTTACAAAATTCAGTTTTGAGTTAAGATTACATCATTATGACAAATATGTGAGCAATAATTAATTTCTAATTAGTGGTACTTTTTGTATCATCTTATCAGCTTTTAAATCTTAGTTTTATATTCTTGTATATTCTTCAAATATAGTGACCGTTTGCCCATTTTTATTTATTATTAGTATGTGAAACTATATTTTATATATGCATAATATAAATATAATTCAAGTTTATCAAATCAATTATTTTAAATATCAATATGATTAATTCATAATACATCATATTCGTACATAACTAATTTTATCTAGGATTTTTAAATAATTAATTTTCTATATTTTTGGTCACCTAGATATATCTCCCATTTATAATTCTTGGTTTGGATATTTTTGGGAAGGTGGTGGAAGGAAAAAAAATTGAAGAAATTAAATTGCTGGCTTGAAAAATGGGAAGATTAAATTAAAAAAATGGAAGTTCAAAAAAAATTGAATTATAGAAAAATTAAAGAAAGATTAAATTGGAAAAATTAAGACATAGAAAAGGGAAATTGAAGGACTCTAATTTGAAGGAAAAATAGGAAGCACAAATGAAAATTGGAATATTTGAAAAGTAAAATTAAGATAATGCAAGGACTATATTGAAAACAGTCCAAAAGTTTGAAAAAAAATTAAATTAGAGGACTAATTCATGAAATTGGAAGGGAGGAGTCAAAATTAGAGAAATTAGAATATTAAGGAAGTATAATTGAAGATTAGTTGAAGAAAATGAGGTGGAAGGAGGATGGTATTGGACAAAAGGCTAAATTGAAATTAGTCCAAAAATTGACGAAATCAAATTGAAGGACTAATTCATAAAACTGAAAACGGAGGAGTTAAAATGATGAAATGAAGATATCAAATGATTACAATTGGAGATCAATTAAAGAAATTGAAATGAAAGATGGATGAAATTAAAGGAGGGAACAAATTGAAGATAACTAAACTTGGGAAAAATGAAATTGGAAGGCCAATTGGTAAAATCGAAATAGAGGGAGGTCAATTTGACCAATTAGGATAGGAAAGTAGTGCAGTTGAAATGCTAATTAAGGAAATAGAGATAATGAAAAGATGAAATTCAAGGCCGATTAAAGGTAAATGATGATGGAGACCAAATTAGGGAAAATTAAATGTTAAAAAAAATTCAATTAAAGGCCTAATTAAAAGAGAATAATAAAGGCAAAAGGAAATGAAATTGAGGACCTAATTGGAAAAAATTAAAAAATATGAATGGTTAATTTTTTTAAATAAAATACTAATCTTGTGTTGAAACTAAAAATAAATAGAGGTCAGCATAAAAATTGTACCATGTGAGGTGGCTATTTTAGGTCAATAGGAAGAAATTTAATGAGGAATGTGCTAGCTATATTAGCTTTGAATTAATCTTAGTTTTGATATAACTAAAACTTAAGCTTAATTAGCTTGTGTTTAATTATTTTCAAAATTAGTATTTTTCCATGAAATATTTTGTAAACACTTTGAAAAATACTAGAATATGTTTTAACTTCTTCAAGCACCCAGAAATATGTTCTTAATACATATTTTTATATAAAACATTTTTGAGATAAGTTTTAAATGTTTTAAAGTCATGAAAAACCTTTTAAAATTGATTTTCATGTGAATGTATCGATATACTATGTGTATGTATCGATACAATACTTGGCAGTAGCTAAATAACCTTCAAATGCAGAAATCACTGTTTATGTATCAAGACAGAGCATTTTGCATCGATGCAGGACTGTTTATGTATCAAGATAGAGCATTCTGTATCGATACAGGACTATTCAACGGTCATATTTTTTACCGTTAAACACAATGTATCGATACCCACTTAATTGTATCGATATAGAGGCACGGGGAACAATGGGAAATGATACTTTGAAGGCTCCAACGGCTATGTTCCTTCACCAAATGTTCCCAACGGCTAGAATCATGATCAAGGCTATAAATAAGCCACTCCAACACCTTTAACAAGAAGAAGAACCAAGATATTGTGCTTAGAGTCATATCTTTCATTTTCTCCATCATTTTTGCTAAGTAGTTTATCTTTGTATAGGATTAATTCTTCCTATTTTTGTATTCTTCATTTTGTATCTTTAAATACATATTTCCTTTGAGCCAAAATTCTTGTAAACACCTAACCTTTAGAAGTTTTATTTATTTACACTCAAATCCTTATAAAAAGGGGAGGTTACTACTTATCCATTGAAAAGTAGAGAAAGTTTCTACTTAGCCTTCAAAAGTAGTGAAAGAGGGTTCTATCTTAGCCATAAAAGATAAGGGGTAGAGGTTTCTATCTTAGCCTTAAAAGATAGAGAGTGTAAAGGTTATACATTATCCTTGAAAGTTACATAATTCAAGTTAGTGAATTATGGAAATTCGAGGCAAGTGAGTTCGAGGTAGAGGACATAGGCAATTAAGGCCGAACCTCTTTAAATCTTTATGTTTGCTTCTCTTTCCCTTGTCTTTTATAGTTTATTGCTATTCACTAACTTGCAGTCCAAAGTTTATCCTTTATATTTCTCAATTTTATTTATTAAAGTTTTAATTTACTAAAATTTTAAGAAATTAATTTACCTGCTTTTGATTTCATTCGCCACTAAAAGGTCTAACAATTAGTATCAGAGCTTGTGTCTCATTCTTATAGGCTTAAAATCTTTGAGCAAAGATCAGCAAAAGACCAAGCAAATGGCTAGTGGTGATATTTTCGACATGGGCCAAGAAGGACATTCAATTATGAGGCCTCCTCTCTTCAACGGTGAAGATTATGCTTATTGGAAGACAATGATAAGCTATTTATCCAAGCAAATGATTATCAAGTTTGGAAGATAATCATGAAAGGCCTACTCATCCTAACAAAGATGATAGGTGATCTTGAAGTTCCCAAGGAAGAATGAGAATGGGATGAGAAAGACACTAAGATGGCTCAACTTAATACCAAGGCCATGCATACACTTTTTTATGTATTAGGCCCCAATGAGTACAATAGGGTGTCTTTGTGTGATAATGCCAAGGAGATATGGGATAACTATCACACATGAAGGGACTAATTAAGTCAAGGAGTCCAAGATAAGCATGCTCACTCTTAATTATAAGATGTTCAAAATAAAATCGGAGGAGAGCATTAAGGAGATGTCCGATAGATTCATAGACATTGTAAATGGCTTGAAGGGTCTCAGAAAGGTGTATCCTAACGAGGAGATGGTCAAGAAAATGTTGAATAGCTTTCTTAAGTCATGGGAAGCTAAAGTGACTATGATTGAGGAGTCAAAGGACCTCAATCTCCTTGCCTTAGATGAGCTCATCGGATCACTCCTCACATATGAAATGAAGATAAATCATGGAAAGGAGCAACCAAGAAAAGTTGGAGTTGCATTGAAGGCTTCCAAGAGTGAGGAAGAGGATAACGATGATGAAGATGGTGAAGATATGGAGATGATCATATTTGACAAGAAATTCAAGAATTCATAAAGATAGATAAGGACAAATCATCCCAATCTAAAAAGGTTAACAAGGTGGTGTGCTATAATTGCAACAAATCGGGGCATGTCAAATTCGATTGCCCATTATTGAAAAAGAAAAAAAAAGGCATTTGTAGCAGCTTGGAGCGATAATGACTCTTCCGATGATGATGACTCCAAGGAAGACTAAATTGGCAACCTTTGTTTCATGGCTCTTGATGAGCCCAAGG
>JBBYHL010394737.1:0-21311 GCA_038381835.1 Adansonia madagascariensis
TTTTCCTTGTTGTTAATAAGCAAGAAAAAGAGAGAAACAATGAGGTTTTGGTTCTGGCATGGATGAGGGTGATTTTTAGAATGCGTAGATGTTGAGAATGAGTGTTTTGGGGCTATTTTTGGGTGCTGAGTGAAGAGCTACGGGATTTGGTTTTCTTGGTGTAGGAATGTGTTTTTGGAAGCTAAAAATGAGCTGGAATCTAACCTTTTTTGTGGAGATATAAGTGGTCTATTTATACCAACATTTTAGAGCCAATTTAGAGGTGTTTTTAGTCATTTCTCAAGAGGGACAAAGTGGCATCAGCTTGGTGGCTATAGTGTGGCTGAAGGAAGCAACTTGCTGCCAATATGATGGGCACAGGGCGGCTGGTTTAAATGCTGAAAAGATTTTTCGGCAAATAGGGTGGCTGATGTGATCTTAGCCAATAAACTAGAGAGGAGTAGGATGATTATGTGACATTAACCTTTTTAATCTAATTTAGACTTCAAAAAAATGTTTTGATTAATTCAAAAGTCTAAATTCATAATATGATATGGGTTTTAATCTTTTTGAATACAAAGAAATAAGTTAAAATTGAGTTTTTGATCAATGGTGAATGAGTCAAAAATGCCCGGACCATGGAAAATTAGCTCAGTTGCTAAAAAAAATTAGCCTGGATAAAATAAGGTGTCTATAACCCTTTCATTTGTTGACTTGTATGGTTTTATCCTTGTCAACCCCTTTATTTGTTGACTCATATGGTTTTATCTTGGTCAACCGCTTTCATTTGTGACTTATATGGTTTTATCTTGGTCAACCTCTTCATTTTATGACTCATATGGTTTCGTCCTAATGAACTATTTTCATTCATTGACTCATATGGTTTCATCTCGATTAACAATTTTTATTCATTAACTTATATGGTTTTATCTCGGTCAACCCTTTTCATTTTGTGACTGATATGGTTTTGTCCCGATCAACCTTTTTCATTTATTGACTCATATGGTTTCATCATAATCAACCTTTTCATTCATTGACTTGTATGGTTTTATCTCAATTAACCCTTTCATTCGTTAACTCATATGTTTTCCTCCTGGTCAACCCCTCTTATTCTTTAAATTACATGGTTTCATCTCGATCAACCCTTTCATTCATTGACTTGTATGGTTTCGCCCCTATCAACATTTTTATTTGTTGACTTTCATGGTTTCACCCTAGTCAACCCTTTTTGATTTAGGTTTCACCATGGTCACCATTTTAATTTAAGGTTTTGCCATTGGCTAATTGGTGTGAAATTACATCTATTTGGTCTTTACCTTGCTCCTAATTCTTAGTAATGGTAAAAAAGGGGTAGCTATAGACATTTAATTTTGTTTAGGTTCCTTTTCCAATAATCTTGAATATCTGAGATTAGGAATGATCTTTCTCAAATAAGCTATACATTTTTAAGACCTTTTTAGTCATATTTGAATGGCTACATGTTAATGTGATAGAAAAGGTTGTATTTCGATCTCTAATTTAGGATATATAAGATGAATATTCGAAAGTAATATTGTTAATATTTTCTTGTCAAATTTTGAAAATCCATTTCTGTAGATGTTATCATGGTCAAATTTCCTATTTTTAAGAATTTTTCAAGAATTTTTTGTTAAATTTGGAAAGTTCATCATCGTATATTTTTACAAACACTAATATAATATTTATGTTGATATGCACTCTGAACAATCATAAATATTCAAATAAAAATTTATATTGGCATCTTTTACCACGATGTATCAAGTTGTCAATTTTGCGACATTTTTGAATTTCTCACTATATCTCGAGTATTTTACTTATGACTTTTTCGATAAAGATTTATTTTGGATTTCGCATTTTTTTCTTTACCATACTTTGTAAATTAATATTTTGAATAATATATTGTATTTAATTCATTTTATATAAGTTTCAATGTATTTTTTAAAGTTTTCTCGATTATAAAATATGAACTTTCCTTTATCTATAAAATTCTTGATGGATTTTTCTCGCATTTTGAATTTTAAAATTCTTTAAATATTTCCATTTAAGCACTATAAAATCAGTTTTTTAAAATTCATTTATTTGTTATGAATTTATAATTTTTCCTGTTTCCAAAACAAGGAGTTTTCTACTTTGCAAATTTTTTGGAATGATTTTTTGAAGTTTATGATTTTTAAAATCTTTCAAACATTATTATTTAATTCATATTAAATTAGTTTTTCAAAACTCAGTTTATTTTATGAGTTTTAAAATTTTTTCTGTTATCAAAATACAATATTTTATAGTCCATAAATTTTTCGATAGCACTTTTTCAAGTTTATAATTTTGAGAATTCTTCAAAGGTTATTGTTTAATTCACATAAATTCAGTTTCTAAACATTTAATTTATTTTATGATTTTTGTAGGTTTTTACAAATAACAAATTTTCTCGTGAAATTTTATGAGCATGCCATTTTTAATAATTTTCTTTTTGAACATTAAAATTGATTTTGTTATTAGAATAAATTAAATTGATCATATGAAATTTTATTTCAAATGCATATTTTTTTAATTTTTACTATTTAGTCCATTTAACTAGTTTTTATGGTATAATTTTACATATTAATACAAATATCACACAAAATTCTCTAGAAATCAATGAGGTCATGCATGACATAATCCATAAGAAGACAAAAACAATAAATCTAAATCAAATCAAGTTGTATTTAATTCAAATCAAAATTATAAATAATTATTACAAATAATAAACATATGTGAAAAAAAAAAGATGAATAGAATGATGTAGAAAACATTCGGCCAAGGCATTCTTTGATGCCTTGGTTGACTTTAATCCCTATAAATAGGGATGCTTCCATTCATTTGGAAGCTTTTAACTTTGGGAAGAAGAATAGAAAAAAAACACAAGAAAAAAAACGTAAATATTACTTAGTTTTTAGGGTTTTTTTTAAGGTATAACATTCATTCTTTTTAGTTTTCTTCATTTTGATTCATTTTCATCCTTATTTGAGTCAAAATCATGTTAAGGTTCATGGATTTTCATCCAGCTTGTAGAATTTTTTTTTCTTGTATTTGTTGTGATTTTGGTTTATTGGTTAAATCTTGTTTTTTTAAATGGAATATTATTTTTATTTTTGTGATTTTGATTTTGTTATATTTATGTTGATGTTTATATTGCTCTTTTCATGGTGTTTTGGTGTTAATATATTTATTACTATCTTCATCTATTTATTATATGATTTTATTTTTATTTAAGTTTAATAATAATTATTTATGTTCATTTTCATGCTTTTTTATATCAAAGCATGCTTAAATTTCATATGTTCCACCTTGGCTGAATCTGTTTTGAATTTATGATGATTTTGTGCTTATTTTGTCTTGATTTCATGGTTTTTAGATTATTTAATAATGTTGGAAATAAAGGGACTAAATTGCAAAATATGTACAAATTTCTTAAGGCCATTTTTTGGTTTGACCAAGAGCTTCATGAGCCATGGGAAGTATGATTTGTGTTTGTAGACATGTTTTTAGGTATTTTTAACAACTAGGGGTCATTTTGCAATTTTAGAAAGTTTAAGCACTAAATTGCTAACTATGGAAAATTGTGTTTTACGGCTAAAAGTGCTTACCCAAATCTTCATGTACATTTTTGCCATGATTTTTGTGTTGATTCTCACCTAGTTTGATGATTTTTTTATGATGTTTTCTGGAGTTTTTCCATGTAGGGACCTAAATGCAAATTTAAAAAAGTTTAAGGATTAGTTCATAAAAAGTTTAAAATTTTTGTTTCAAGGCCAAGGTGTTTGGCTGAATCTTCATGAATATATTTTATGTATTTTTCATTTTATTTACGTGTGTTTGATGATTTATATGGTATTTTTCCATGTAGGGACCTAAATGTAAAACTAGAAAAGTTTAGGGACTATATAACAAACTTTAGTATATAGGGATAATATGATAATTTTTGTCACTTCTAAATATTTCAATTGTTCCAATGGTCCTCCGTAAGGGTATAAAAATTTTTAAAACTTTTCGTATTCTCTCAGTTCTACGTAGGGTATAAAATGAAATTTTAAAAAGTTTAAGGGCTCAATAGCAATTTTGCATTTTAAGCCAATTTTAGAATTTTAATTTTCCTATTTAGGATAAATTTGTCATTTCATTGTCATGTTAGTGTCATAGGGTACCAAGGTACTTTCACATCGAAGGAATACCCTAGGGGTATTTTTATAATTTTACCTAAAATCAAGTCCTAGATAATAGTAGGGATGCTTTTATGCCAAAGGTGTATATGTAGAATAGGTTTACCATTTCATAATCATTTTTGTGTCCATTAGGGTATCGTGATACTTTCACATTGAAGGTATACCCCAGAGGCATTTTGATAATTTTAACTAAAATTGAGTCCTAGATAATAGCCAGGATGTTTTTATGTCAAAGTTGTATATTTAGGATAGGTTTATCATTTCATAATCATTTTCGTATCGGTATACTTTCATGTTGAAGGTATACCTTGGGGCATTCTGGTAATTTTTCTCACTAGGATACTTTTACGCCAAAAATGAATATTTAGGATTAGTTTAGCCTTCTAAGATCATTTTAATATCTTTTAGGTTTATCGAGATACTTTAATGTTGAAGGTATACCCTAGGGGCATCTTGGTCATTTTTCTTATTGAGATGCTTTAACACCGAAGTTGAATATTTAAGATTGGCTTAGCCTTCTAAGATCACTTTTGAGTCTTTAGGGGTTATTGGGATACTCTCACATCGAAGGTATACCTAAGGACATTTTCATAATTTTACATTAAAACCAACTCACATGCGAATACTGGGATACTTTAATGTCAAAAGTATACGTTAGGAAAAGGTTCATCATATAAGGCCATTTTCAGGTCTTAAGGTTAATAATTCTAGTGAAATCACATATTTTAAAATTCAGGCAATGCCTCCTAGTTGAAATAATATGTAAAATTCTCCCAATATATGAGAGGGATTTTACGAATTATTTTAACAATGAGATATCCTTTTTAAATAGAAATTCAGGATCCCTAATTTAAAAAAAAACCTTTAGTATTCCACAGGTTATCTAGTAGGATACGGTAGAGAATAATAATAAAAAGCTTTCATGTTCTCTTGGTTCTTTAGGAAGGTACGAAAGATATTTTTATTTCCAAAAAAATTAAAACCTAGCTTTTTCAGAATAATAAATTTGTTTAATAAAATATTATTTATGAGAATTATAATTAAATATTAAGTATTGAAACCAAATAAAAATCAAAATTTAAATTATCATATGCTTAATAAGGTATCGATTTTTAGGCATCGCGAGAAGGTCGATCCTTCCTAGTGATTGTAACTGATTCCCCGATCCTTTCATGCGATCTCTGGTATCAAAATGGACCTTGAGTTTTATTTCAAGGGTTTTGTAACCCTCAAAACATAAACTCTGAAAAGTGTTCGAATCCACCTAATAAATAGATCAGTGGTGACTCCAAAATAAATGGTTGTTTCATAACTATTATTTAGAGTTAAGTTGAGTAAGCGATTCATCTCGACAACTCAATCTCTAGGTGCGAGAAATAAAGAATAATAAAATAATAATGATAGATGCCCCAAATAAAAGAAAATAATGATATATGGATATACATATATAGGAATAAAGGGTACATCCGCCATTTTAAGTCACGTTGGTCAGGATTCATATCTAGGCCATATTGCGACAATCTAAAGTGCTCGGGTCTTGAAATACATCCAATTATATAAGCCTTGATTAGGCTACTTTCTGACATCTTGCTTAGGAACAATTCCTTAGGGACGTTAAACCTCTCATTATGATTATCCTTATAGAACAATTCTTTAAGGTTTCAGATGATTTCATGAGTTACACAACTACTTGCTCTTTTCAGACTTCAGGTGTCATACTAGACATCATCATTATGTGGCTTGATCAAGGTCATCAATATGAACTTGATAGATTGCCCTTATCCTAGTGGGCTATTCTGATATATGTTATTCAATGCGAGCCTAGTCAATAGAGTTTAACCTATTAAAACTTATTAGGATCATTGATGCTACTTAGCAATAGTCCATTAGTCATGATATCCATTATAAACTAAAACATTTTGTAAATAATAATTTGTAAATTCAATCATTAAGTAAGATTTTACAACTTTAATAATTGTCCCCATTGTTTTATCAAGATTATAACCTTCAATCACAATCTAAGAAGTTTAACATTTGAATCTTCTTAATGAGCTAGGCATTGCTTTCATCCTTCAATGACCTTGAGTTAACTTAACAAATCATGAAAGATCTAATTAGGTAGGTAACTTTGTTTACTGATTGCATCTCTATGCAACTCCTAGATTAGTTAGGTGGTAACTCTTTGCCTAAATACATTGTATGCATTTAACCTAACCATCTCCTCTAATGCTCCACGGTCAAGTTGTACGTATCTAGACAACACAACATTAGTTAAGTAAGACCGATCATTTATAACTCAAGCTGCTTTGGTGGAAGGACCTTATGTTAGCTCAACAAATCCCTGTGGCCAAAACTAAGGTATCTTGTTATGAAAAATGGAAGGTGTCTAATCATGCTTAGCCATGGACGCAATATTTTATAAGGGATTTTTAATCAGTTATCTTAGGTCTCATTGCTTTTTTTGATTAGCATGCTTAGCATTGATTTAATCATATATCACATACATATAAATTCAAAAATAAATCTAACTCATGCAATTTACTAGGATGATTATGCACTTTATCTATTTAGTTTCTGTGAGCCATTAGGAAGCTGGTTGATCAAATTCCTAAGGATATCATACAAAGTCTTTGCAAGTCTTGATGATGATCTCCTTAGTCCTTTCTTCTTGGCCCCATCTTCTTTACATCTTAAATTTACATAAATTCTAATCTTAACCTAATTCTAAATCTACAAGTCTTATGTAATTGTTATATATCATTGTAAGAAACCTCTAGTTACATTTAAGAGGAATTAGGTGAGAAGAGAATTTACAACCCAAAATTAAAAGAGAAGGGAGGGTTCACATACCTTATTTATAAAATAAATACAAAAAGAAAAATTTAGCCATCCATAACCTAGTCATATGAAGCTCTAGTCCATAATCATCCTTATGCTAACATAATCATACTAATAGCATGAAATTAAATAAAGATAGCCAATATCACTTGGTAATCTTGTGTATCATTTGCATAAACCTCTTTAAACAATTTGAGATGATTTATCAAATTATTTAATAATTTTGGTTTTTTAATTAAAACATTTTTAACTAAATTTACTAACTTTTAGGAGGCTTGTCTTAAATTGCTTAATACCTAACTTTTAAGTTGTTTGGCTTAATTAGGACATTATCAACTTTTAGATAACTTTGTCTTCATTTGGACAAATAGTTATGCATTTCATATTTCCCAAACCATTTAGGAAACCCATTTTCCAAAAATAAAATTTCAAGACATTAAATTAGCTATTACCTAAATTTTAAGTTGTTTGTCTTAATTAGGACATTATTTAACTTTTAGACAACTTTGTCTTAATTTGGATAAACTATTTAACATCTAATATTTTCTAAACCATTTAGGGAACTTCTTTCCCAAATTTTTCAAAGACTTACTAGTTGATCCATATTTAATTTAATTAAAAAATAATTTTCTTACATGATTAACATTTATTCTAATCACATAAGAACAAATCCTAATCGAATTTAGATTAATCATTTAAATTAAATATATTTTTGAATTAAACAATTTAATTCAATTTTAATTCCATTTTTATAACATTATTCAATCATATATTAAATAATTTAAGAAAATTAATACAATTGGATAATAACTAAGAGTTTTAATAGAACACAACCTTTCAGGAGACCTAGTCCAACTAGGAGCCTACTCCATGCATGGCTATCTTAGCCATCCTAATTTAACTCAAACACTATTGCCTTCCTCCCACTAAATCTCTAAAAATACTGCAAATTTATAGGAATATCTTGCTGCCATTGATGCTGCACTGAGGTCACACAAAGAAAGACAACATGCTGTGTTCATCACATGGATATAGTGCACTCAATATGGCCTGGAATTGAAATGTTTTCAACTCCAATTTTAACCTAATTTTACAAACAAGTATTATGAACTTTTCATGACACTTTCAATATGAAAAAGCAAGGAAAAAGTTGCACTATCAGCTACTAAAAATTTTAGCACCAATAAAACACCAAAATGGAGCCATTTTAGCAACAGTCAACACCAAGATGTTGACAAATGACTCTAATATCAATTTAATTAGAAAAAGACATTTTAAACTAATTAGTGTCGATAATAAACATGGATTCACCTGGTGGAAAATTAAAAATAGAAAAGAAAATAATTTCTTTAATTTTTAATTCATGAAACAGATCATAACAGTATTGAAACAACCCAAAAAGCTGAATTAATTAGAAAAATATTTTAGTTAATTATTTAAACACTTTTAAACATGATTAAAGATAAAATATTACATGCTGTCCAGCTTTAAAAAATGAAAGAAAAAATAATTTTTCAAGAATTTTACCAAAATCAAAAAATCACCAAATTAGCAGACAAATCAATTAGATTGATTATCAACAAAAACTAGCATGCTAAACCACATGTAATCTACAAGACTTAGACTTGGATACCACTGAAAGGAAATTCTGGGCTAATGCATATCGACATGAGCTTAAATATTTAATCATAGTTAAACTTATGTAGCAGAAGTAAACAAAGAAACACCCTGATTTCCTTAGGATCTTAGGAAGAGATAAACATATGATTGGACTGCAATTTTAAACATATATCTGATAAAAATCATACCACTTTAGAGACTCGTTATTGTAAGCATGTCGATCACTGCATGAACGCACCAGGTTGATACTATGATCTTTTCTTAACGCCAAAAGTAGTCAAAGTGTTCTACCTCAAATGGTAGTCCACATAAATGCCTATTGGAGCCTTCATAAGGTCTAATCATTCTTCGATGCTAGCCAAAAGGCTTCTCAAGCCTCAACAAATGGTATCTCATCAATACGTACAGATTTGATGTGATCTAAGAACAATTCCCTTACCCATTGCGCCAAAGCAAAAAAGAAACAGCTTCATACGGAAGTAACTATTTTTCACAGATGGCAATGAACATATCCAAAATTCAAAATTCTTGATTTTGGTTGATTTCGTTAGGATAGAAAAATGATTCTTATGATCAAAAACACTTTGAGATCACCTAGAATACCAATCAAGATAAAAAAAACTTATAGAAATAGGGATTTCGAGATTTAGCTAATTTGACAACTTTTATGAAAAATTAATCTCTCAATACTAAAAACCTATTTTCTATTTTTGTTGTGTCCATAATGATTCAAGAACACTTAGAAAAAGCATGAAAGCTCAAAAAAAGTTTCAGGGATGAAGGTTGTGCTAAATCACTTGAGAAAAGTATAAGGATTGGCACATAGGGTTTTTCATATGCTTCTTATCAGCCAAAACCTTAATAATTTATTTAGATACAACTTAGTCTAGGTTAGGCATGACTAATGGGTTAACTAAGACCATGACTAACATGCCCAAAAGGTGGCCTCACTTTAGAGTGTTTCTTGAAGCCTAATTAAAACAATTTTAATTAGTTGTTCATGATTGGGCTTTAGTAGTAACCTATAAATATTTTAGCCTAATAGCACACCAAAGATAGTTATTCCATGCACCTAACCTATTAGCAAGCCCAACTTGGAGTAGTTCATAGCTAAACTCTCTTGACTTGATAACTAAAGCTTATAGCCCAAACCCTAAACTTGAGTGTTAGATAATTTGATTCATAATTAAAATTTTTAACCCAAGTAAAACAACTTTTACTTCATGTAAATAATATTAAATAATTAATTAAATAATTATCAAATAATTATTTAATTTTCCAAATACAATTATTAGCCTTTTTATAATAATATCTTTAAAACTATGTCTACAAATAGACATTATCTTGATAAGACATTCTTATCTTTATTGCCATATTAAGACATCTCTAATTACATTTCATAAATCTAATTTATATTTAAATTATTTTACATTGAAACAATTTAATTAAGTCCTCCTCATTATACCTTTTCTTTAATTAAATCGTACTTAGTTAAATCCTAGTTTTAATCTAACAGATTATCTTACTATGTGTGACCCATAGGCTTCCATCAAAACAACAATAAGTGTAATTACCCAATTAAGTGTATTTATATTTATAGACTAAGATTGGCCTCTAGCAAGGCAACATGGCCACTCGGTATGCAGGAAGAGTCAATATATCATCTTTTGAAAGCTTTCAATAACCAACCTCTCATTGTGCTTTGGTCCTTTCACTAAATATCCTTGAAAAACCATAAGCATGGTGTAGTGTCTACTCATATATCAATCCATATTAGTTCTTACAACTTTTGTTTAACCTATGTATTTAGGGGAACAATTTATCCTAAATCCATCATATGTTGGCTAAGGATTTTATCAAGTTAACAGAAGCTAAGAACATATGAGATAAGTCTCTAATGTCACTTAGAGTGAGATGAATCCTCTTTTGATCACTCATTCTCCCACCATATGATTCATGTCATACACAACATACCTTACTTTAAGCATCCATCCATTGTGAACCCATTTCAAATAAATCTAAGTATGACATTCCTTATATGAAATGACCTTGTATCATAAGTTCGAGGACCAATATACACGATTGACATATGAGAACATATTCCATAGGCACTTGAGTGACTTATACCAAATAAAGTTCTCATACGAGCCATGTTCAGTGAACTTGTTTCCATAAAACAAACACCTAAAATCCCTTAGTATCTCTATATTTTAACTTCTATGAGATCAAAGAGTTGCATCCATCAAATGCATGGAGGCTTAGCATATCCAAGTTTTCCTGTAACATCAATGCTTTGTCTTAACAATATGATAACTAGGAACATTTTTAGAAACACAGCTTTGATGCATAAGGATCTCATCATTGTAACTCATTATTAACTTTGCAAAGCCATTGCTTTTCATGGGCTTCATCCAATTAATGTTTGCACGAGTGTTAATAATGCCACTAACATGAAGGAAAACCTCGAATAACTAACATAAGTGATTGGTTTGCATTATTAGGTATTATATGCCTTATCTAATTTGATTAGGTCTAGGCATATAATAACAACATTGATATGCCCAAGCTTATAATTCTAGATATAGGTTTTTGATGGATCATTCTTTTTAGCTTTCTTCATATTTATGTTTAGTGAAGGCATTTCAGGATCCAACATAGACAACCTATTTTTTAATAAGGTCGATCCTTAGACCACGTCATTTAGAATGATAGAGTAACTTTTGTCCTCATTCTAAATTCAAAATCATCATTGTCAGTGAAGTATGAAACTGAAATGATATTTCTTAACAATCTGTGAACATAAAGACTTTCTTTTAGTTCTAAGGTCATGCCAGTAGGCAACAATAAGGTATAGGTTCAATGGCAATGGCTTCACCTTTTGATCCATTACCCATTCTCAAAATCACTTAGAGCCTAACTCTCTTCTATTTTTCAGCAAACTTATGCCATTACATAAGTGTAATCCACAACCTGAATAAATTATCCAGGTAGCCAAATCAACAGTGGAGTAATTTAACTTAATCATGCAAAGGTTAGCTACTTTTATTCCATAAAGAACACTTTTCAATTTTATATACCAATCCAAACACTTTAGGCTTATGGCATCTAATATGCATAGCAATAAAATTATTATATTTAACATCACTAGTAGCCTATTATGAAATAAAAATAATTAGTTATTCATGTAGTGAACCAATAATGATAAGGTATTAAATCCTTATTATTCTCTAACTAACTTTTCAAAATAATAGCCCTCACTATTATTCAAAAATCTCTTTGAGGTATTTATAGTGGGTTAGGACCCTTTTCGATATGGGGTTAGCCCAACAAATCACTAGAGGCATAACTAGATAGGCATCATAGCTTGCCGAATACATCTTTATGCAACTCCCAGATTAGTTAGGTGGTAACTCCTTTTTCTAAATGCATCATAAGCATTTTGCCTAACCATCCCCTCTAACACCATGCAGTCAAGTTTGTAAGCTTCAGGATAACACAGCATTAGTTGAGTAAGACCCATTAATTATCACTCAAGCAATGCGAGTGAAAAGGACCTTAAGGTTAGCCCAACAAATACCCATAACCAAAACTCAGTGATTACATACAAAGTCTTCAAAAGCTTCTTGCGATCTTTTAGGCTTTATGATTTCTTTGCTTGGATCTCTATCTTTAAGTTACAAAATATTTCCTAATGTAATCTAATCAAGAAACTTTGAGTTACATTTGAGAAGAATTAGGTGAGAAAAGAATTTTACAACCCTAGAGAAAAATAGAGATAAGGTAGGGTTTGCAGACCCTATTTAAAAATTTTAAACATCTATAAATAATTAATCATACATCCACAATCATATTGGGCCTAATCCATAATCATCTAATACATCCACAACAATTATGAATATATATAAACATGCGTTTGAAATTCAAGTTACCAATTTCTAACGCTTAAATTATTGATCCATATTTAATTTAATTAGGAAAATAATTTTCTTACACGATTAACATTTATTCAAATCATATTAGAATAAATCTTATTCCAAATAGGATTAGTCATTTAAATTAAATATAATTTTAAATTAATCAAATTAATTAAATTTTAATTCCATGCTTATTATATTATCCACTTTATATCTTAAACAATTTAGGAAAAATAATACAATTAGATAATTAGGTGTTTAATGATATGTAAGAATTTCAATTGGATTCAACCTCTTGGGGAAGTCCATTATGCCAACTATGCTACTTTTACCATTTTTTTAATTTAATTTAAATTTAATTTTTGCTTAATCTAATCATATCGGAGTTTAAATCTCAAGAAAAATAAAATTAAAAGAGTTCTACTCCATGTAGGATTGTGGTGGTGTAAACTTAAAGGTATCTTAGTCTAACTAGGGCTCTATCCCATCCATGATTCTCTTAGCCACACTACTCCACCTCAAACACTATTGTCTTCCTCCCACTAAACCTCTAAAAATAAAGCAAATTTACAACAACCCCTTGCCACCATTAATGCCACACCAAGATCCAAGAAAGAAGACAAGAATGCCATAAGATTCAAGCATACCTAGTGCAACCATTTTAGCCTAGAATTGAAACATTTTCAACTCCAATTTTAACTTGATCTTTCTAGCAAGTATTATGAACTTTTCATGACACTGTAAAGGTGGAAAGTCAAAGGAAAAATTTTTAGAAATGGCCACCTAAGAAATCAGCTACACTAGAACATGAAAACGAAGCCAACCTTGCACTAGTCAACACAAAATTGTCAATCGATGACTCCAATATCAATTTAATTAATTACAATTGAAAAATAAACATGAACTAACAAGCTGTAAATTTAAAAATCAAAAGGAAACAATTTTATTTAATTTTTTAAATTCAATAATGGATCAAGATAGGATTAAAATAACAAATTCGTTAATCAATAACAACTAAAATCATAAGAATCAAATCAATGCAAAAAGGTTCATGATACCACAGTAAGAAGTCTTGGGATAGCAAGTAATCAGATTACAAAAATTTATAAAATTTTCCATAAAGATAGCAGTAGAAACAAATCAAATAAACTAGTTCAAGACACCCTAAATAGGATCATCTTGCAAGATCTTGATTAATCATTAAGATTAAGAAACCTAAGGATCTATTAAAGATTCAAACATACCTTAAACTTTAGATGTCTTTTAGCAATTCCATGACCCATGAACATATATGCTGAGCTTGATTGTCATAAACTAAAGCTATCCAAGCATCCAGCCTCAACGATTATCCATGCAAGTAACCCCAAAAACCTTTAATAAGGAAGAGACTTTGTTACCAGGATCCATTCTAGTAGCTTAGGTTTCAATAAACCTTCCCTTGCACTTAGAGGACCTTGATTCCCTATCAAAATCACCAAAAAAATAGTTTTCTTTAATCTAGGCTGATTTATGCACACTTCCACAAAAAAGTTCAAGATTGCACAATTCAAGCTTTAAAGAGAGTTCTTAGACAAATTTTCTAAGCCACCTTAGGACATATGGGAAAGTAAACATTAAAATTTTAATTTATGAGCAAATTACAATTTTGGGTTTAGCCCATGTGAACTTATTCTAATTGGGCCTAAGTAGCCATTACTTGTACTAGACATATTAGCCAGTCGTATTTAATTTCTACTAATTGCCCTCACATGTGCGACCAATTAAGATATTGCCAATAAATATAAAATAGCAAATCAAGAATATTTTATATTTATAAATAAAGATTGGTGTCTAGCAATGTGCCATGGCCACGCGCATGCAAGAACTCAAAATATAGCTTTGACAAGCTCTTTAATGTTCTCAATGTAAATATTATCCTTTTATCATATATCCTAAAAATAGCGAAAGCATGGTTTAGTGTCTACCTCTAGCCCATTCCATATTAGTACACAACCCTTATCTGTTACCTTCATAATCAATATTGCCTTGGCCAAGGACTTTGAGTTAACATAGGCGAGATACATTGAGATATGTCCCTTCATATCACTTGAGGTGATGAATCCTCTGTGAACCACTCATTCACCTACCATATGATTCATGCCATACCCAAAACCACTCTACCGTAAGCATCCATTTATTATGGACTCATTCATGATGGAATCAAAGTATGACACTCCTTATGCGAGATGACCTGATGTCATAAGTCTAAGGATCAATTACATTACTGATACATTAGAGTATTTCCATAGACAATTAACTAAAATAACAAATAGAACTCTTATAACGAGTCATGTTCAGTATACTTATTACCTAATAAGCACCCATATGATGTCCCTAAGTATCTCTATACTTTAACTTATGAGATCAGTTGCATGCATCACATGCATGGAGGCTTACATATGCCAATTTTATGCATTGTCAATGTCCTATCTTGACAACACAATGAATAGGAATGTGTTTAGAAACATGGCTTTGATGCATAGGGATCTCATAGTTGTAACTTTTTACAATTCCCTTGCAAGGCTAATATGTTTCATGGGCTTTATCTATATAAGATATTTGTAACATTTATACAACTAAATTTCATGGATAAAGAAATATCTTTATAACATTAATTAAATATAATGTTTGATTACATGAAATCTCTAAATAATAATGCCTTACAAGCCACAATGATTAGCCTACAATGCTTACACTAATAATGGTTACCTTTTGCTTAAGGCTTAATAAGCTTTTCGGCTAGTACCAAAGAACCTCTAAACTTGTGAAGGCTCTTAAAATCATTTGCATGGATAACTATTGGAGGCAAGAGGTGTATGTAGCTTGTAATCTCAGAGATCCTTTTAGAGAGCCTAGCCACTGCTCTTTAAGAATCTTTTAGATTAGATCTAACTCAAGTTAGGTGTTCTTCAAACAAATAATTGATTTAATTTTGATAAATATTTTAAAAGATTACTATATGTAAATCTCTACCTAAAGATTTGCAAGAAAGTTTAGCTATTTTTGTGTTTTAAGTCTTTTGCTATTATTTTATTTTGTTTTATGAGTTTTTAAAATTTGATATATGCATAAGGCTAGACTTTATTGAGAATTTGATCCCTTCATGCTCGGTTAGAGGCCAAAATGGATAGCTAAAGTACGAGTAGGTTATTTATGAATGGAAACTAAAAAACATTTGTAAGAAAAAAGATGACACCAAATAAAGTATGGAAGAATTAAACCATGAGAGCAAAAGACTCAAGCTCACTTTAATAAGTGTTTGGGTCAAAAAGTCATCTGAAGGATTCAAATTTGATATGGCTAAATTAAGTCAAAAATTGGACTTATAGAAAGGAAGAGGGAAGAGAAGCATAGAACATGCTGTCAAAATCTCAGCTAGACTGTTGGTAAGCCAAAAAGAGAATAACTGTATATTTGCTCTATTAAAAGTTTAGAATGATGTCAAGGTGGAACCTAAATCACCATCGGCTCTTAATAGACTTACCAGAGATGATGACTAGAAGCTGAGCATTGTCTTGGTTGATGGGTAAACTTAAGGATTGCTTTAACTTGATGATGTAATTAAATGGTTTTCTTTATCAAACTGATATGTGAACTGGATTTTATGTATGCAACAAATGATCTATATTTGATGCAAGTTTATATTAAAGTTGTTGTCTTAGCCAACGCCTTCAAGATGTTCACATATCATTATTTATTCAATTACATTCATTTAGTAATGCATGTTTTTGCATATATGTGTGTATTACATTCATCCTAAAGCATGCATAATATTAGAATATGGGTCTTTATCTGGTGTCATTCTGAAAAGAAAAAGATTTCAAAAGTGGGGAAAAATGTAAGATAACCTATTAGAAGAGGCATAATACCTATTCCCACCTTAAAAACATGGAGAATGATTCAGTTATTAGGATGGAAAAAATAGAAGAAGCACAGGAAAAGATAATGAAAGGCCAAGAGGAGCTTAGGCTATAATTAGTTAAGATCATTGAATTGATAACATTGTCTATCAAGGGAAATGTGTGTTGGAGGCTCAGATTCTTATACTAGAAATGATGATCTAAAGGGTAAATTTGATAAGCAAGTGGAGGTTGCAAAGACAAACAATATTGCGCCTCAAGTGAGGGAATCACAAGTTTTACCTTTCAATGGACCTACCTCCATGATATATATGAATCTAGTAGTTGCAACACAACACATAGTAACTAAAAAGAGGTAAAATCTAGGGTCTACTTGGGCTAATCCATTAGTGCTCAATCTTGATAATCCTTCTGAGTTATAGAAGCTTAGAATGGAAGCATCTAAGCAAGCTGAGATAAAATAGTGCCTTTATTAAGTACTAAAGAAAAAATTAAGAGCCATTGAAAGAGTTGACAAGTTCGTCATGTAGTGTAGGAAGTCTGAGGACAACAAGAAATTAAATTACAAAAATTTATAAAATTATCCATAAAGATCACATAATAAACAAAGGAAGCAAAGCAATCTCAGACTCCTTAAATAAGATTATTCTGCAGGATGTATATTAATCTTTAAAATCAAGAAACCTAAAGAACTATTCAAGATTCAAACATACCTCAATCTTGAGAAGTCTTTTGGTAAATCCATGACCAAAGAACATGTACACTGAGCCTGGTTGTTGTAAATGAAAGTTGTCCAAGCATCCAACCTTTAACGGTTATCCATACAAGTCCAATAGCTATCCATACTGGTGACTTGAAAAACCTTTAGTAAAGAGAAGACTTTGTTACTGGGAGCCATATTAGTAGCTTAGAAAACCTTCCCTTGCACTTAAAAAACCTGGATTTAATAATAAAAAAGAAGAATAAAACAAAGTTTCCTTTTATATCAAAAAGGTTGGTGTAACTTCCATAAGGATTGTAGGAAAATGTCACCCAACCCTATTTTAGCCTTTTTTAGATGAATTCTCAATAGAAAATTAGAATATGAAGGACAACTAATTGGGTTTATATACCTGGGTTTAAAATTTTAATTTTTAAAAAATTATAATTTTGGCCCTATCCTATTTGAACTCATTCAATTGGGCTTAAATAACCATTACTCCTTTTAGACATATAAGCACAGTCTTAATTTAATTTTTACTAATCATGTAACCAATAAGCCTTTATTATATTGGTAATAAATATAAAATATCCTAATAAAGAATATTTTATATTTATAGACCAAGATTGGCATCTAGCAATGCATTATGGCCACCCAACATATAGAGAGTGCTAATATGGTTTTGACAAGCCCTTCAGAGTTCAGTGTCTTAGAGTAATAAATATCTTTTCATCATATATCTCAAAATTAGCAAGAGCATGGTTTCTTGTCTACTTTTAGCCCATGCCATATTAGTATGCAACCCTTATGTGTTAACTCCATAATCAATATTGCCTTTGCCAAGGACTTTGAGCTAACATGAGCCAAGTACATGTGAGATATGCCCCTCATATCACTTAGGGTAATGAATCCTTTTTGGACCACTAATTCACCTACCATATGATTTATGCCATACCAAAAACCACACTACCATAAGTGTCTATCTATTGTGGACTCGTTCATGATAGAATCAAAGCATAACACTCCTCATATAAGATAACCTATTGTCATAAGTCTAAGGATCACTTACACTATTAACACATGAGAGCATTTCTATAGACACTTAAGTGAAATATGAAATAGAAATCCCATAGTGGGTCATATTTAGTGAATTTGTTACCACAATAGGCACTCATATAATGTCTCTAAGTGTCTTTATACTTTAACTTATGTGATCAGTTGCATGCATCATATGCATAGAGACTTAAATATGCTAGTCTTTGTGCATTGTCAATGCCCTGTCTTGATAATACGATGACTGGGAACGATTTTATAAACATAGTTTTAATGCATAAGAATATCATAATTGTAACTCCTTACAATTCCCTTATAAAGCCAATGTGTTTCATGGGCTTTATCTACATAAGATATTTATAACCATTATAAAATGAAATCTTATGTATAAAGAAATACCTTTATTTAATGGAACTACTTGTCTAGTTGTACACAAAAGATGTACTTGTACGAAAAAACTTAATGCGGCACAGTAGAATTTTAAAAATTTTAAATCTGATCGATCTTAATCATGTTGCCATTTATGATGAATTTGTCATAATCAACTTCTTAGGAATGCTTTAAGGTTGAAAGACATTTTAATGTATTTCAGTAAGTTTAAACTAATTATTAATATTTATATATTCGAGGTTATTCATTATATTATTATTATTCCATCCTTATTATATTTACATGTTAAAGTAAATGTAAGCACATATGGATCATTGACTACTTGAGTTTATATCATTAAAATGTTGCATATAATGGACTTTATATGCAAAAAGCCAACATTTTGAGGTAAGTAATCAAATTAATAGTCCGTAGTTATGAGGTTAATGTGAGCAATTAACTCATATGAAGATTATTATGTCATCTAAATCCCATTAAGAGAGATTATTTGTTTTATCTATTAGGAATGAGCTGACTCCTAAGTAGAGACATGATATATCACCTAGAGGTAGTGACTATTAGACTGGACCAAAGTGAAACTAATCTATTAATAAGTCAATTTGCATAGATTAAGTCACTTTTGATGTTCATTGTGTAATTACCTTAATCTTGAGCAAGTAATTAACTCTATGTTTATAACTTGTGTACTTTAATGTTCCAAAGGCTAAAGCATCTTGAAGTAGTAAGCTATTAAACTTGTTTGTTTGGTACATGACTTATACACGATGTAAGCTTTATTTATAGATAAGGAATCTTAGCTCCTATAAAGAGTTAAGGTTATCTTTTTACAAGGCATTATACTGGATAATGAATATGGATGAGGTCTAGGTCTTTGTATATCAAACGATTTATTATTCACATGTGTTCAATAATTGTTTTCATATAAGGTGTATAATGGAACTTCAAGATAAAATGATAAAGTAGGTAAAACAGATTTTAGATTTAAATTGATCATAGATATTATATGTGTAGGAAGTCTCAGGATAATAAATAATCAGAATATAAAAATTTACAATTAATTCCTAAAGATCACAGGGAAAATGAATTATACAAATCAAGCTAGAACTCTCTAGTCCAAATAATCTTTCATGGTTTTCATTAAACTTTTAAAAATAAGACCATGAAAAATTAATAAGAACTATCATACCTCTACCAAAAGATGTCTTGGAGTGATTCCATGACTTTAAGAACTTTCACATGAAGCGCAGTTGTTGCAAACCAATGCTGTCGAAGTATCTAGTAGTTAATGATTCTCTACACATGTGATTCGAAAGAGATTTTGATTGCCAAAAGTCATGTAAAAATTTACAATAAATTCATAAAGATCAGAGGGAAAATGAACAAGATCAAGCAGAAACACCCTAAGCCAAATCATCTTGCATGGTTTTCATTAAACTTTTAAAAATAAGAACTTGAAAAATAGATCAAGATTATCATACCTCTACCAAAAGATGTCTTGGAGTGACTCCATGACTTTAAGAACTTTTACACAGAGTGCGGCTGTCGTAAACCAATGCTATCGAAGTATCTAGCCTATAATGATTCATTACACATGTGATGCGAAAGAGACTTTGTTTGCCAAAAGTCATGCTAGCAGCTTAGATTTCATAAATCTTTGCTTTGCAATTAATCTCTCTTGATTCTTAATCAAAATCAGCAAAGAAGAAATTTCTTTGTTCTAGGCTATTTTGCACTAACTCCCATAGAAAAGTCCAAGATTACGCAATTTAGGCATTTCAGAGAAAACTTACCATAATTTCAAGTGCCAATCATACCCTTTAGGATTGCAAAACACTGGTAAAAATGTCTAGGGTTCAAAATTTTAATTTTAATAAAATTATAATTTTACCCCTGGCATATGTGAACTTATTCAAATTAGGCCAAACTAACCATTATTGTATTACATATATTAGCCCATCTTATTTTAATTTCTACATATCATCCTTATGTGTATGACCCATTAGGCCCCAATCATATTAGTAATAATAATAAAATACTTAATTGAGAATATTTGTAATTAAGACCAAGATTGGCATCTAGAAATGCATCGCAGTCATCCAACATGAAAAGAGTGTCTATGGTTTTGAGAAGCCCTTTAGAACTCAATATCTTAGTGTAATTCAATCCTTTCATCATATATCTCAGAATCAGCAAGAGCATGGTTCAGTGTCTACTCTTAGCCTATTCCATATTAGTATGCAACATCTATAAATTAACTCCATAATTAGTATTGCCTTGGACAAAAACATGTAAGATATGCCCTCTTAAATCACTCCAGCTAATGAATCCTCTCTAGACGACTCATTCATCAACCATACAATTATGCCATACCTAAAACCACCATACCATAAGCATCCATCTATTGTGGACCCACTAATGATGGAACCAAAGTATGACACTTCTCATAGGAGATAACTTGGTGTCACAAGTCTAAGGATCACTCCATTTAAAAACTTTCACACTGAGCGCGGTTGTCGTAAACCAATGCTATCCAAGTATCTAGCCTTTAATGATTCTTTACACATATGATTTGAAAGAGACCTTGTTTACCAAAAGTCATGCTAGCAGCTTAGATTTCATAAATCTTAATCTCTCTTGATTCTTAATCAAAATAAGCAAAGAAGAAATTTCTTTGTTCTAGGCTATTTTGCACTAACTCCCA
>JBBYHL010394848.1:0-66344 GCA_038381835.1 Adansonia madagascariensis
ACTAACCGATAACCGACCGAATTAACCAAATAAACCGACAAAAAAAACCGACATAACCATCGAACCGATTTAACCGAACCGAATTAACCAAATTCTATCGGTTAAATAGGTTAAGTCGGTTTGAACCGACTTATGCTCACCCCTAAATATCACTGTCGATAACTATATATCCTTGAGTAATGATGAAGTCCCTCATGGAGAAAGATGAAACTATAAAGCTCTTCAAATCACCATATACTGCAAAGGTAGTGTGTTGCCCAAAATGCTCATTGATAATGGGTCTGTTTTAAATGTAATGCCTGTATCATGCTTGAACAAGCTCCCCATTGATGCATTTCATATCCAAAATAATTGCACGATGGTGCGACCATTTGGTAGAACTTATAAAAATGCTGTGGGAAACACCACAATTCTACTCCAAATTAGCCTATACATTTATTAAGTAGACTTTCATGTGATGGATATTACTTTATCATATAACTGCCTATTGGGAAGGTCTTGGGTTCACTCTGTGAGGGCAATGTCATCATTGTTTCATCAGAAGTTAAAATTCATCATCTAAACAAAGTTGTCAGTATTAAAGGAGAAAAAGATATCATCGCCGCTACCTCAATCGATGCCTCGTATATTAAACCAGATGATGATCTCCCAGAATCTTTATTTTAATCCTTCAAGTTTATCAATGCCACTTATGTCAAAGAGGGATTACTAATACCTAAGCATCATTTATCGAATGGCACTCATATGGTGTAAAGTTAATTGTTAGTAAAGGTGGTCGGGCTGGAAAGGGACTCAAAAACACTTCTAAGGGATTGCCAGAGCCTTAAAAGTTGTCAACTAGATTGACAAAAGAGGGTTAGGATTAAAGCCCACAGTAGAAAAGAAAACAAGCTTAGAAGAATCGAGAAAACAAGACGGCTTATTTGTTGGGATAAGGCACAGACTATGAACCAATGACATTTCCATTGCTTTGAGAAAGTTTCCATCTAAGAGGACATGTGAATACTAGCTCTTCTAATGTTATGCTCATGCTAAACAAAGCCGTTGGGGATTTCTTTATCAATGCAATTGATGAGCCAAAGACATCAATGATGGACTAAGAGACTGGTCTGTGCCCCTTAGGATTTGGTCCGAGTGTTTAGATTGAAATTGAGATTCCTGTACTGTTTAAATCTGTTTCAAAGTAACACTATGAACTAAACATACATGCTTTCGCCTAAGAGCATTGTAGGATCCTTTGTATGGGCATCCTTTTATTAAGTATTATCAATGAAAATGACTAAGCATTATGCATATCTTTTTGTGTTCATTTTCATAGTTTTTGCCAACTCTTAGACCTTTCTCTACATATTTTTTACCTATATTATTTTTTTTTCATATTTTCAGGTACCCTAATGAATGCGATATGAATGTTCATAGTGAAACTCTGGATATCAATTTCAAGCAACCAATTTGCATCGGTGAGGTTGAGTCCAAGAGGGATTCTAAAGAGAACCACATACCTTTAGACCTACTAAGATTAATTAAACAAGAAGAAAAATAGATATTGCCTCATGAAGAACCCACTGAAATCATAAACTTTCGAACAAAAGAAGATAAAAAAAAGTTAAAATCGAAACCTCTATAAGTTTATAAACCTAAATCGAACTAATAAGTCTCCTCCAAAATATCGGGATGTGTTCGCCTGGTTATACTGAGACATGCTCAGATTAGACACTAACATTATGGTGGTCCATAAACTTCCCCTCAAACCCGAGTGTAAACCCATATAACAAAAGCTTAAAAGGGTGAAAATTGAAATGTTTCTGGAGATTAAAGAGGAAATGAGAAAACAATCTGAAGCAAGATTTCTTGAAGTAGCCAAATACCCTGAATGGGTACACAAAATAGTCCCAATTCTTAAAAATGATGGTAAAGTGTGGATGTTATAGATTATAAGGACCTGAATAGAGCTAGTCCAAAAGATAATTATACTTTGCCCCATATCGATACACTAGTGGATAACACCACCAAAAATGTAATATTTTTCTTCATGGATGGATTTTTGGGTTACAACTAAATCAAAATGGTAATTGAAGACATACAGAAGACCACCTTCGTGCCATGTGGGGCACTTTTTGCTATAAAGTAATGCCCTTCGAGCTTAAGAATACTGGGGCAACCTATTGAAGGGCAATGGTAACATTGTTCCATAATCTCATGCATAAAGATGTTGAGGTCTATGTGGATGATATGATCGCTAAATCGCCAAAAGAGAGTGAACGTGTGGCTAATTTGTGAAAACTCTTCAAATGGCTTTGCAAATACTAGCTTAAGTTAAATCCTGCCAAATGCATATTTGGCATTACATTTGGCAAACTATTAGGCTTCATTGTGAGTGAAAAAAGAATAAAAGTTGATCTTGACAAGGTCAAGGCCATTTAGAATCTACCTTATATCAAACTAAAAAAAAAGAGTTTCTTGGAAAGGTTAAATTATCTAGCTCGATTTGTATCTCAGCTGACCGGTAAATGCGATCTAATCTTTTGACTACTACAAAAATAAAATCTCAAAGAATGGCATGAGAAATGCTAAGAAGCCTTCGATAAAGTCAAACATTACCTTTCGAACTAGCAGGTACTTGTACCATTAGTGCCTAGTCGACCTTTAATCCTATACTTATCGGTTTTTGACAAGTCAATAGATTGTGTATTAGATCAACATAATGAGTTAAGTAAGAACGAATAGGCTATTTACTACTTGAGCAAGAAGTTCACAGAATGTGAAAATAACTACTCAGTAGTAGAGAAGCTATATTGTGCTCTAGCTTGGATAGCTTGAAAGTTAAGGCAATATATGCTGTACCACACTACATGGCTGATCACCAAACTCGATCCCATTAAGCATTTGTTTGAAATCTTTTGCCTTGTTATGGAGTTAGCCAAGTGATAAGTCTTACTTTTCAAGTATGACATCATGTATGTGAACCAAAAAGCCATCAAGGGTAGCACAATAGGATCTCTTGGCAAGTTGAGCAACAGATGACTATCAACTTTTAGACTTTAAATTCCCTAACAAAGACACAATGTGCATATTTGAGATAGAGAACACTATCAAGTGCAATTCATCTTGGAAAATGTACTTTGATAGAGCTTCGAATGCTAAGGCATGGAATTGGGTCAATTCTTATCTCGTCTGATGGAAACCATTACCCCTTTACATTAGGATTAAACTTCGACTGCATCAATAATAGAGTTGAATATGAGGCCATTGTCATGGGACTCCAAGCAGCCATTAAAAATGGGGCATCTGAACATTGCAAGTATTTGATGATTCAACCCTTGTCATCTACCAACTAAAAAGAAAATGACAAACATGTAATGCTAAACTGATTTATTATGAGAGTTTGATCTCGAAACTCAGAAAAGAGTTTAATGATCTTAGCTTTCAACATTTACCTCAAGAAGAGAACCAAATTGCTAACACCTTAGCCACTTTGTCATCCATGTTCAAAGTCAATCGAGAATCAGATGTTGCTCCTATTCAGTTAAGCATCTATACAACTCCAATACAATGTCAAAATGTTAAAGAAGAGAATGATGGCCTACCGTGGTATTATGACATCCTTTAGTACATCAAAGATCATCAATACCCCAAATTTGCTACCAAAACTAATAAGACAACAATTCGAAAGATAGTTGCAAGCTTTATTTTAGATGTTGAAGTGTTGTACAAGAAAAGTTAGGATCAGGTACCACTTCGATGTGTGGATGCCTCCAAAGACAAAAAAATTCTAGAAGAAGTCCATGAAGGAATCTATAATATGCATGTTAACAAACATCGAATGGTGAAACAAGTCACTCGATTGGGCTACTATTAGTTGACCCTTGAAAAAGATTGCATTGACTATGCTCGGAAGTGCCACAAGTGCCAAATCTATATGGACAAAATCCATGTCCCACTGACATCTCTACATATTATGACAACTCTATGGCCTTTTTTGTATGGGGCATGGACATGATTAGACCAATTACCCCTAAGGCTTCTAATGGGCACCGCTTCATTTATTCACTATCAATTATTTCACCAAGTAGGTAGAAGCAACTTTTATGCCAATGTCACCCAATCTATTGCATGCAAATTTATGAAACCGGATATCATTTATAGATATGGCTTTCCTGAGCAAGTCATCGCAGATAATGCACTCAACCTAAAAAACAAAGTGATGCAAATAATCTAGTTTAATTTAAGATCTAGCATCATAATTCCATCCCATATCACCTGAAAATGAACGAGGCAGCTGAAACAACTAACAAGAATATCAAGAAAATAGTTAAAAAGATAGTTGAGACTTATAAGGATTAGCATGATAAGTTGCCTTTCATATTATATGCCTATCGCATGGTAGTACATACTTTTACTGTTGTTACCCCATTCTCTTTGGTTTACGACATAGTGTTTGTTTGCCTATTGAGGTTGAAATCCCCTCACTGAAAGTTCTGATAGAATCACAACTTGAAAAGTCAAATAGGTCAAGAACTAATATGAGCAGCTTAATTTTTTTAGGAGAAAAGAATGAAAGTCATCTATCATGGGCAGCTGTATAAAAAGTTCATGATGAGAGCCCATAACAAAAAGTCCATCCTCATCTGTTCTGAGAAGGTGACTTATTAATCAAATAAATTATCTCGATCCATAAAGATGCTCGAGGAAAATAGACTCTGAATTGGGAGGGCCGTATGTGATAGGTGAATATTTTTGGGAAAAGCCCTAATCTTAACTGAGATAGACGATAGCAGCTCACCTAACCCTATGAATTTTGATTCCATCAATAAATACTATGCTTACAAATGTTCTAGGATGAAAACTTGAAAAGACGTTATATTCTTTTTCAGTTTTCATTCTTAAAAAAAAACAAAAAAACATAAAGAAAAGAAAAAGAAAAACCATAGATGAAAATGCAAAAGTGTTTTTAGGAAAACAAACTGGCTTAAGTTGAAAACCCAAAAGGGTAGCTTAAGTGACTAGACTTTCCCTTACCCAAACCAAATCTAGCCTAAACTATCACCAACCTAGAGCAGAACCAACTTACCTCACACTCACAATCTCGATCAAGACACCAAATTGTAACCTAATTTACCTATTCTATGCTAACCTACTTTATAGAATCTCATCCTTACCTGCACCTGAAAAATGGAAACTACCTAACCTTGGGGCCTCCATCCCACCATGGGCAATCTAAAGAATCTTCTTATGAGTTAGCCAACACCAAAAGGATTAATTGCTTAAAAATGGTTTCTGAAGACACTTACTATAGACTCATGTCATCAGCATCAAGGGTTAAGTAGGAAAAAAAACCCCTTGAACTCTCTTGTATCTTAAAATCTTTTTTGATCCTATAATTTGTCATAACGTGTACCTTTTTTTTAAAATGAAATACAATCACTTGATTTTTTACAAAGTCTTTTTGTAACCCTTGCATCCTATATTGCATCAAGTTTATCATTTAACTGATAATGCATGATAAATGTATGGGACCTAATAACAAGATTCCCTAGCATTACTTGAAAGATGAAACTTTGCAAGAATTTTCATGTCTAAAGACCAAGGATGAACCTTTAGGGACATAGTCGGTCTTGCTTTTGGACCCTACAGTAAACCTCAGCCTAAAGATAAGGGACCAAAGTTTTTTTCAAACTATTATCCTAACAACCAGAGTTCAGAATAGTCCACTCAGACTGTCAAAGATGCCTTTTGAATCATAATTGGCAAAGGGAAACCCTTTGTACTCACCAATAGACTTAATGTAACAAAAGTGCTCAAACATGAGCCATCTAAGCTCATGATTATCCTTTCACAATCACGGACCTCCCATATCTTCTAAAAAATGACCTTAACATTCAAAGCGTCTAGATATATAGAGTGAGATTAATAAAACCTGGAGCAAGAAGCCACCTTATCAAATTTATAAAAGATTAAAAGATTGAAAAGGCCAAAAAAATTGATTGCTAGATTAGATTTTAAAATCATCACTTTAGCATCACTTAAGATGCATTTGCATCCTTATGTATCATTCGTATGACTGATAACAATTCTTCAGGTTCAAATACCTACTCTCAAGAGTAAAAATTAAGTAAAACTTTAGGTACATATTCATGTTGTCAAAAAGCCTTGAAAGGTTCCAAGTAAGAATCCCTTACCTCATGAGTGCATAAATTGAAAAGGAAATTCAAGAAAGGTACCTAAACTTTTATCTTCTTAGTCCTTAAAGGGCAAGATGCATTTTTTTCTTTTTTGAATACTTTTTCTTTTAGTCCTCAAAGAGCAAGATGCCTTTTTCCTTTTAGTCCTTAAAGAGTAAGATGCCTTTTTTTTTAATCCTTAAAGAGTAGGACACTTTCTTTTTAGTCTTCAAAGATCAGGATGCTTTTTTTCTTTTTATTTTTTCAAAAAGCAGGAGCTTTTTTTTAGTCCTCAAAGAGTAGGACATTTTCTTTTTCTTTTAGTCCTAAAGAGCATGACGCCTTTTCTTTTTAGTCTTCAAAGAGGAAGACATTTTTTTTCTTTTAGTCCTCAAAGTGTAAGATGCTTTTTTTTTTCTTTTTAGTCCTTAAAGAGCAGGACACCTTCTTTTTCTTTTTTGTCCTCAAACAGCATGACATTTATGTACCTCAGTCTTTAAGGAGTAAGAGGCTTACCTATCTCAGTCCTTAAAGAGCAGGAAGCTTACTTACCTTAGTCCTTAATAAGCAAGATGCTTACTTGACTCAATCTTTAATGAGCAAGACATCTATCTACCTCAGTCCTCAAAAAATAAGATGTTTACCTACCTCAATCCTCAAAAAGTAGGACACTTACCGATCTCAGTCCACAACGAGCTGGACGCCTATCAAATTTGTCCACAAAGAACAAGATGTTTACTTACCTGAATCCATAATGAATTGATGCCTATCGAGTCAAAGCCTACACTAGTTGGTGCCTGTTTAGAGGGTTAAACCTAAGAAATTGCAAACCTAGTAGGGAAGTTAAACTTTACAAAACTCATTGAAATTATCTTATCAATTGGGACCATTGCTAATATACTCAGCCTATCTCAACATAATACTAACTAGATCTCTATTTTTCTGTGGGTACATAGAACCATCATCCTATCTATACAAAATGGTGTCTGTTTTGTCTTTGCCTTATTCTTGATACTCAGCAACAACTAAAGAGAGGTAGCTATAGACACCTTATTTTATCTGGGCTAATTTCTTGCAATTGAGACATAATAAAAAGATAATAGAATCAAAAAAATAATAAAAAATTAAATAGGACAATTGCCAGGTGTTGTGTCACTAGGCACTATTAGGTCATGCGGCGCCAAGCAAAAAATTTTTTTTTGGGAATGTCTAAAATGCCTATGGGTTATATTAAAGAAAAATACAAAAATAAGGCATTAAAGGTCACTATTTGAGGTGTCACCGAAGTCATTTAGATGAGCACCGATTAGTTTTCCATTGTTTGTGACCAAGATGAGGCATTCAAAGAGCCCAAGGTATGCTCTTGGTATCAATACACACTTTAAAGAGCCTAAGGTATACGCAAGTCACATTAGTGTATAAGTATTGATACGGAGCTTTAATGCCACTAAAAATTTAAATTTTCACATATAGCATTGATACTAGAGAGTTTGGTATTGATACCTAAAGTGTGATCTCTACGCTTATTGTGTTTATATCGATACAAGCTTTGACAGTAGCTATAGTTATGATTTTTGGCAAAATGTATCGATACACAGGTGGAAGTATCGATACAAAGCCAAACCTCTAAGTCTCGAGACTAAAAATAATTTTTTGCTCTTGGTATCGATACCCATGGGTAACAATTGCCTTGTGTATCGATACAAAGTATTTTGTATTGACACACCAAGGCATTTTTACCCAGCTCGACCATCTTTCAGCCTTTGAAAATTTGATTCAAACACATTTCTTACATTAAAAATCATCGTGATTCATACTAGGCCTTAGCTATGGGCTCGTGATTAGACTTAAACAAATTTTTAAAGCCCAAATAAATAATGACAATCAACATTTTCATGATATTTATGGTTTGTCAAAGGGCATGCTTAGATGTTCTCTAGTTGCAGGCTGTTATAGCATTTCTACACCACCACTTTGTATGGCAAAATCAATGGAAATAAAAGCAGTTGAGCATAGTACCTGGAGTTATCTCATAGTATATGAATGAAAGATAAAAAATGGCCTCGCCTTGTCTCTAAAAAGCATTGGTTGAACATTGAATTAAAAAAAAAGAAAGGCCAAAGCTGACTCAAAATAGAGAGGGAATGATTTTTCTAGTAATCTCAAAAAACCTCTAGCAACCTCCAGCCCTAAAAAGCTCCCAAAAACATTATTCCATTTCTTTTCACCCTTAACCTTCCTTTATTCCCATAGCTTCTTAAGATCACCACTAAAAACACTTTGAAGATGTTTTTCATCATTTCTTGCATATCAACATAAAAAAAAAAAGAAAGAAGGTGAATCCAAAGTTGCTGCTTAAAGAAAAAAGCTATAGCTTAAGGTTTTGATATATTTTTTAACCTAGCTTTATTTCTTTTCTCATTTTTAGCGTTTGTATCATTCTAGTGAACCGTTTATGCTGCCATGACCATTTTAGGATTTCCCTACATTATTATTGCCTTGGTTGTGGTAGTCTTAGGATTTTAATGTTTTTTTTATGCCTTGATGTTGCTTGGTAGGCCAAACATCTTCTTGTTCATTCTATCATCGAAGCATTCCTTATTCATGCATTTTCTTTCTTGTTTCACCTATTTTCACATGCTTAACACATACTTGAATGTTCTTCCTAACATGCATCAAGTACATTCATCTATTTTCTTGCATTTTAAGGAGTCTCGTAGCACAAAAATGCTATCTTGAAAATTCCAACACGCTTTTCTTTGCTTAAATATGCTCATGTCATCTTTTATAGCATGAGTTTTGATGCCATTCATGGAGTTATCATTTCCATGCATCTTATTTGTCACCTCTTTGCATTCTTATCATCTTTTCTATGTCAAAATGTCATCTCAGTGTGTTTGAACATGCTATCCTTGTTCATCTTTATATGTTGTATTTTGCTAATGTTGTCTCTATCAAGATGCCTATTTTTTTGCTAAAAATCTAATTTTCCCAAAAAAAATCCCTAAGTTAAGTTCATGCTACCTCCAATAAATGGATAATAGTATGGATTTAACATTTTCATAAAATTGGTCTTCCAATCTTAGGGACAAATTAAACATCTTAGATCTAGATTCATGGTAAACTAAGTTTAAAGATGCTATTTTCCAAACAAAAATGACCCTTTTAGTTGATAAAAATATATATTAAGCCTTGATCTTGAGTTTAACACTTTTATTGTGGCATGGTCAACGGGTTGTTTCATCGTCCCAAACTACTTTGGGATTGTGGAATGAACTCTTGATGCCTATGTCATTCTTTTCCTTGTGTTGTGGATGTTTGGACATCCATAACTCGAGTTTGACCCTAAGAAACCCCAAAAAAAATTGAATGACCTATGTTTGCTCTGGAAACACCATAATCTGAATTTGAAAAATTATTTTCTAATCATAAATGTTTTTTCTAGATATTTTGATATTTTTCCTTTAAAGGCTATCAAATTTGCTTTCCAAAGGTGTTTTATTTGCCTAAGGATTATCCCAGATGAGGGAGTTATAATTTTTTGAACCTTTGCTATTTGAAACCCTTGGGATCAGTGCATTAAATTTTGTTTAAGCTGTTTCTACCCATCAAATGATTTTTAATATTATTTAAATATTTTTCCCAGGAAGTTCACAAAATTCCCTTTCTGAAAATGTATTATTTACTATTTAATGATTCTGAATTAGCCTAAAACAATTTTTCAAAGGTTATCATGCCCTCTCCCTTGTAAATGCTGCTAGTGTCAAAACAGGCCTAACTCTAAAAATTAATTCCTTCTAGAAAATGATTTTTTGGGATTTTTAAAATATTTTTATATTAGTCCTCATCAAGTTACTTTTCCAATGGTACCTTCCTTACCCCTGAAGTCTTTGGATGAACTCAAAATAAATTTGAGAAAGGAGACGACACAATGCTATCCCCTGTTTTAGCCTGTTTCTAGAATGCCTTTATAGAGGAATTTTAACAACTTGAAATGCATCTGATTGATTCCTATGCAACACAAGCCCTTTAGGCTTGGATCAAGGATAAAGAAAAAAAATATATTTTATACAAATCTTCAATTTCTTATTTCAAAATACTTCTTTTTCCAAATTATCTTTTTCTTTTAAAACATCCAAAAAATTTCATCTATGGGGATACTTTAACCCCCCTACTCCGAGGGGATACTCTAACCCTGTTGTCCATCAAAAACTTGAATTTTTGCTTTCATATTTATTCGAGATTCCTAATTATTTTCCTAAATCATTAAAAATTATCATTCTTGAGGATACTCTAACCCTACCACTTCGAAGGGATACTCCAACCCCGTTTTCCACTAAAAACTCAAATTTTTTCTTTAGATAAATTCGAGATTCCTAATTATTTTCTTAAAATATCAAAATCTTTATCTTTGAGGATACTCTGACCCTACCTCTCTGAGGGGATACTCCAACTCTGCTTTTACCTCAAAATCTAAAAATTTTCTCTCTTCCATATACCTCAAATTGTTTTAGTTAGAACCTTTTTCCATCTCTTAAATTACTATTAAATCCAAACCCATCTCTAAATTATCATCTCGATTATTCTTTAATAATCAAAGACAATTACGAGATACATTTTGATCATCCTTCATTTTTACGTTCTTTTGTTTGTTGTTGTTTATTTGTGAAATTATTATATTTTTTTTCGTCTTACTAACATGTTTTCTTTTTGTAGTGACATTCATATTTAACATTTGTTTTAAAAAATTTTACAAAGCAATGTTCTGTGTTGGTATCTCTTCTTGCCTAATATATGAATTTTTAAAATTTAATCCAAAAATTATTTTCATAAAAAATCCCTATGCTACTAATTAGACCTGCTCATAGGTTGGACCGGGTCAGATTTGGGCTAGGCTTGAGCATTGTATTAACATTAAATATGCTTGCCCAAGCCTAGCATAGCCTGAAATATGGGCATCGAATTTTGCCCAAGCCCGCCCATATTTATAAATAAACAGTTCAAGCTCATTTAGGCTCACCCATATTATTTTTTTTAATAATTTATTTTTTAAAAAATATATTTTTTATATTTAATCTTTATTAATTTAATAATTTTCTTTTATTAAAATTTAAATATAAATAATTTAACTTAGTTGTTAAAGTTTACATTATAATATTATACATATATGTATTGTTTATATGACAAAAATTACGTAATACATAAAATATAAAAAAAATTATAATGTAATAGTAAAATGGGTTTGGCCAGGCTCGTGCTTTGAAAGTTAAACCCAAGGCTCAGCTTATGTTTTAACTGGACCTAATTTTTTGTCCAAGCCCATTTTTTAGGCCTGATATTTTTGTCCTAACCCTCCCAAATATTGGGCGGGCCTTCAAGTTTGGGTGGGTAGCCTAGCACTTGAGCAGGTCACAGTGCATAAGTGATATAAAATTTTCTATCAAAACCCAGATTTACGATTTTCATAAAAGTTCAAGCACTAAAGGGGATTGTATCTAGATAATGATCAAATGGAACCGATTAGGCTAAACCAAAGTGAGATATAATTAGTGGATATCAATTTCAAGCGTCGTGGGGGTGCTAATCTTTTCCTACGCATAACTAACTCTCGAACACAACCGATGCATCTTTGGACCTTGTAGACCTTGAAATCAATGTATCAATTTTTGTAACTCAGAATATTATTTTCGATAGGCATCCGATCATGCCTAGCCTAAAATGGTTAGTGGCGATTCTAAATTTATGGTTACTTCATGGTAACTTTTGAAGACTAGTTGGATGAACGGTTCGTCTGACAATCTTTCCCCTTCATATTATCATGCCTAATCCAAATTTCGGCTAAGGGATAACTCAAAGGCTCCGATCAAACACCATATATATCTTTTAAGTCATGTGCACCCACTTTGAATCATTTGGGGATAAGAATAGAAAAGGGTATATGGCGATACATGGTATAACATCCATCACTTTTTCATCTTATTTTCTTTTATCATCATTTTATCATTTCAGAGAGCCATATTCAATGACCTATTCCTAGGACTCTCATGCATTTTATGGCCTTATTTGTGGTAGACTTGGGATATTTTGGTGCTATATTAACTCTTTTACCATGCTTCACCATGTTTATGTGCTTGTTTTGCCTTAAAAACATGTTTTAATGTTCTTCTAAAAATTCTTGCAAACATTTTCCTATTGAAACATGTTCGTATCATCTCCCATGGCATGACTCTTAATGTTGTTCAGGAAGCTAACACTTCTATGCATCTTATTAGTCATAGTCATTCATATTTTGTCAATATTCACATGTAGCACACCTTTTTTACTTGTCCAAACATTCTATTCATGTTCACTGTCATTAATTTCAAATTTAGTTGATAATATATATATAAAGATAGCATTTCTATTTGAATGTAGTGTTTCCATGCATCTTATTAGTCATTTTCTTTCATTTTTGTCAACATTTACATGCCAAGATACTATCTTTGTGTGTCTAAGCATGCTATTTGTGTTCATTGTCATGAATGTTGTATTTAGCTTATAATATACTTGTCAAGATGATCACTTGATGATTGTTAAAAAACCTTAAAATTAAGGCCATGCTAACTTCAATAAATGATGATTAAGATGGGCTTAAGGTTTTTATTCATTGGTCTCCCAATCTTATGGAAAATCAAGTTTCATGTTTGGATTCAAAGGTCATTGAAGCTAAATGTTCTATTCTCAAAGATAAAAATACTTCTTTTATTGTCCAAAGTGACTTGTGTTTTGATCTTTTGCCTAGAGCCTTTGTGTTTATGACATAGTCAATTGGCTGGTTCATTATCCCAAAATACTCCAAGATTGTGGAAACAAGCTCATAAAGCCTATGTCACTCATTTTTTTTGCCACAGACATTTGGATGTCTGTGTTTCAGTTTTGGCTAAAGAAAATCAAAAAAATGAAAAAAACTCCTCTCTTTTGCCCTGATAGCATTGTGGTCATGACTTCTAAATCATTTTCTAACCCTAGACCATTTTTCACAAATTTTATGATATTTTTCCCCTGAAAAGGCATTGAATTACCTTTTTAATAGTATCTCATTTGCCCTTAGACGATTAGATTTGTATCAATACACCAAGGCTAAAATGCCTAGTTCATGCCATTTTCACCCTTTACACCGTGACATTAAAACATGAATCAGACCATGTTTTAGGCACCAAAAATCATCCAAATTCAGAGCAAGCCTCAGCATTGGACTTATGATTGGGTTTTAACAAAATTTTGAGAACTAAATGGCCATGACAAGGGACATTTTCATGACTTATTTCAATTTGTTAGAGGGCAACCTTAGACTTTCTCATTGCTCAAGTGGCCTTGATCCACTATTTTTGTTGAGCCAGCTAATAGATTTAGTGGGCAGCTGAGCATAATACCTTGTCCATCATGAGGTATATGAACCAAAAGACTAAAATACCTTTGCTTTTTGCATCTGGTCCTCATTATTCGCGTAGTCATACAAGGCTAACTTTTTCAGCTAAACACACATACATTTCAAACACTTTCAAACACATCCAAACACTCTCCAAAAACTCTCTTTAGCCACTATCCTCTCAAAAAACATTTCACTCCCATTACTCCTCAAAGCCACCACCAAAAACCCTTCCAAAACCCTCTATTCTTTTTTTTTCAATTCTAAACTTCTCGTTTATTGTTAGCACCCTCTTAAACTCGTTTGGGCCACCCATTTCTTGCTGATCGATGGTAAAGAGAAAGAAAAAGTGAGGTCAAAGATAACAAGTTTTTTACTCAAGGGTTAAAGCAAGGCTTGAAGCTACTTCATATAACTTCCATCTCCTTTTCATCTTATTTTCTTTAATCATCATTTTCATCATTCTAGAGAGCTATATCCATGTGACCATGATCTATTCCTAGGACTTTCATGCATTTTGTGGCCTTATTTATGGTAAACTTGGGATTTTTTTGTGCTATATTGACTTTTTTTCCATGCTTCACCATGTTTATGTGCTTTGTTTGCCTTAAATACATGTTTTAATGTTGTTCTAAAAATTCCAGCAAATGTTTTCTAGCTGAAAAATGTCCATATCATCTCCCATGGCATTACTTTTGATGTTTTTCATGAAGCTAACATTTCCTTGCATTTTATTGGTCATTGTCTTTCGCTTTTTGTGATTATTTCCATGTAAAGATATAATTTTTACTTGTCCTAACATGCTATTTATGTTTATTGTCATGAATGTCATATTTAGTTCAGAATATATTTGTCAAGGTAGCATCTCTAATTGAAGATAGCGTTTCCATGCATCTTATTAGTATTTTTTTTGTTAAATTTTTGTCAACATTTACATGTCAAGATAGCACCTTTATTTGTCTAAGCATGCTATTTATGTTCATCATCATGCATGTCGTATTTAGCTTATAATATACTTGTAGAGATGCTTGTTTGATTCAAAAACCCCCAAAGTTAAGGTCGTGTTAACTTTAATAGAGTATAATTAACATGAGCTTAAGTTATTTATTTACTGGTCTTTCAATCTTAGGGAAAAATCAAGTTTTATGTTTGGATTTAAGGGTTATTGAGGTTAAGTGTTCTATTTCCAAAGATAAAAATGTTTTTCCAATTGTCCAAAGTGGCTTGTGTTTTGATCTTTTGCCTAAACCCTTTATGTTTGTGACAAGATCAATAGGCTATTTCATCATCTCAAACTACTTTGAGATTGTGTAAATGAACTCGTGATGCCAATGTCACTCATTCTTTTTTTGCCGTGGACATCCGGATGTCCGTGTCCTGAGTTTAGGCTAAAGAAAACTAAGAAAATTGAAAAACTCCCCTGTTTTGACTCGATGACAAAGTGGTCACGGCGTAAAAAATTATCTTTGAACCCTAGACCATTTTTCACAAATTTTAGGAATTTTTCCCTAAAAAGGCATCGAATAACCTTTCCAATGATAACTTATTTGCCCTTGGATCATCAAGCTTGTATTGATACTCTAAAGCTAAAAAGCCCAGTTCATGTCATTTTCAACCCCTTACACCATGATATTAAAACATGAATCATACAATGTTTGTGGCACTAAAGATAGTCCAAATTCATAGCAGGCCTTTTCATTGGATTTATGATTAGGTTTTAACAAAATTTTGAGGCCCAAGTAGCCTTGATAAGGACATTTTCATGACTTAATTCAATTTGATAGAGCGTAACCTTTCTTATTGCTCAGCTGCTAAAAGTGGCTTGATTCAATATTTTTGCTAGGCCAGTCAATAGATTTAATGGGCAGTTAAGCATAGTACCTTGTCCATTCATTTGGACCATACACCAAAACCCTAAAATGTCTTTTTCTTTTTGCATGTGCTTTTCACTATTCCCATGGTCATGCAAGGTTCAACTTTCTCAGCTGAACAGACATGCATTATGCTTACACATTCAAACACTTTCCAAAAATTGTCATCAGCTGCCATCTTCTAGAAAAACCTTTCACTCTTGTAGCTCCTTAAAGCAACCACTAAAAACCCTTTCAAAACCCTTTATTCTATTTTTTTATCTCAAACCTCCCCTTCATTGTTAGCACATCTGTTAAGCTCATTTTTGCCACCCTTTTCTTGCTAATCAATAGCAAAGAGAAGCGAAAAAGTGAGTTTAAATTTGATAAGTTTTTTGCTCAAAGGCTAAATAGGGTTTGAAGCTACTTCATATAGCTTCCATCTTCTTTTCATCTTTTTTTCTTTTATTACCATTTTCATTAGTTTAGAGAGCCATATCCATGTGACTATGACTTATTCTCAAGACTTTCATGCATTTTATGGCCTTATTTATGGTAGACCTAGGATTTTTTGGTTCTATATTGACTTCTTTCCCTACTTCACCATGTTTATATGCTTACTTCAACTTTAAAACATGTTTTAATGTTACTCTAAAAATTGCAGCAAACTTCTTCTTGTTAACATGTTCATATCATCTCCCATGGCATGACTTTTGATATTTTTCATGAAGCTAACACTTCCACGCATCTTATTAGTCATTGTTTTTTATTTTTTATCATTATTTCCATGTAAAGATACTATTTTTACTTGTCTAAACATGCTATTTATGTTCATTGTCATGAATGTCATATTTAGTTTAGAATATATTTGTCAATATAGCATCTCTATTTGAAGCTAGCATTTCCATGCATCTTATCAGTCATTTTCTTTCATTGTGAACATTTACATGTCAAGGTACCATCTTTATTTGTCTAAGCATGCTATTTATGTTCATTGTCATGGATGTTGTATTTAGCTCATAATATAGTTGTCAAGATGCTCATTTGATGATTGTCAAAAAACCCTTTTTTAAAGACCCCTACGTTAAGGTCATGTTAACTTCAATAAATGATGATTAACATTGGCTTGTGGTTTTTAGTCAGTGGTCTTCCAATCTTGGGAAAAAATCAAATTTATGTTTGGATTTAAGGGTTATTGAGGCTCAATGTTCTATGTTTAAAGAAAAAAATGCTTTTTTTATTGTCCAAATTGGCTTGTGTTTTGATCTTTTGCCTAAAGCCTTTATGTTTATGACATGGTCAATGAGCTATTTCATCATTCCAAACTACTTCAAGATTGTGCAAATGAGCTCATAAAGCCCATGTTGCTTATTCTTTTAAGCCGATATTAGATGTCCATGTTTTGAGTTTAGGCCAAAAAAATAAAGGAAAGCAAAAAAATCCCCTATTTTGCATGAAAGGGCATCAAATTACCTTTCTACCAATATCTTATTTTCCTTTGAATCATTGGATTATATTTAAATAATGACAAGTTAAAACCAAAGGAATAAAAACAAAGTAAGGACATGGCTAGAAAGGTACTAATTTTGAGCATCGTGAAGAGGTTCGTACCACCTTGCACATAACCAACTTTCGAACCCAACCATCAAATCTTTGAATTATACAAACCATGGAGTTGATGTTTTAAGTTTTTAACTCTATTTATTGGATTCAATACACATCCAATCATGCCTAGTCCAAATGATTAGTGGTGACTCTAAATGTTGGCCACTTCATGGTGGCCACCCATGACTAGTTGGATGAGCAATTGGTCCAATGGTCCCTTTTCATTGTCAAGACCAAGAATCCATACTTTCTTGCTCCTATCATGTCAGGAAAGGGAAAATCCCAGTCAAGAGAACATCCCTTATCGAGAAACACTTTTAAGTCATATGTGTTTTTCATAGAAAGGATGTTATTGATAGCTTGGTGACTCCACTAGGGATTAATTTAGAGAGTTAGGCCTACAACTAGCCATGTCTTACTTGGTTCTTAGTTTCTTTATTTTACTGTCATTATTCAACTATAATCCCCTTCCTTTTTTGTTTGCTAATCTTTGGTGTTATGATTTGTAGAGATTCAATCCAATAAATATGGTAAGATAAGGTAAACAAAAGATTTGACTATTTTCTTGATACACACTGTGCACTTGCACTTGCATTACATTCCCACCAAACTTTATTGTGAAGTTAAGTCCTAATTATTAAAAGAAGTTAGCTAACCACCTTCATGAGTACCTTTCTACACAAGCAGAGCAACAACTTTTGGGCTATAAATTAGCTATGTCTCTCGTGAGTAACCTTTCATATTTACATTGGGAAATACATCCACTAGATCAAACCCATTTCAGTAGGCCTACAATAGACCTAGGATCAAGGTGCCTTGACTATCTTTATCAAAAGGAGGAGCAGTCTGAATTCTGATTTGGATATTAACTCAAACCCTTATAGTGAACCATACGAGCTAAACCATGTCAAACCATACTGAAATGTTGCTAGAATAACCTGAAGAATAGGGAGACTTGGGGAAACACTTTTAACCTTTACTCTCACATACCATAGTTACATAAGTAGTAGTGAATGAACATTGTAGCCCATGTATGTCATGTTATTTTCAAGACACATCATTATGCTGTCCAGTCGGTGGCTAACCTTTATCGGTGTATAAATGATGATAAGCAAATGTTGCCACTTATGAGACTTCATGTTGTCTTTAATTAAGTCATAATCCACTTGAACAGGCTATTACGCTATTTGACTGATTGCTTAACATATGTCAAATACTAATGGATTACCGACATACATCGTCATGTAGGTTGTCGGCTGATCTTTAGAGGTATTTTATTACCTCGCTCAAGGTAATTTTTACCTAGACACATCATTTTTCTATCTGTGGGTATTTACCTTGTCATGATACTTGTAATTTTCATGTTTGCCCTTAGGCATCATAATGCCTATTGTGGGAACTTTCACGTTGGAACACGTCCATTAAAGGTATTTAGGTAATATCACCTTAAAACTAAGTCCTTATTATCATGTGAAAACCTTTGCGTTGATACATGTCCATTAGGGTTATGCTAGAACCTTCATGTCGAAACATGTCCCTTAGGGTTATTTCGATAATAGTACACTAGAGCTAATTCTAAGATCATGTAGAAAACTTTGTGTCAATATAAGTCCATTAAGGTCATAGAGGATTTTTCATGTTGATGCATCTCTTTTAGAGCTTTTTAGGTGCCATTAGGTTAAAGAACATCCTAGTATGATTTTATTAATTGTAATGCATGCTTGAGGGAATATCCTTAAGTTAAAATAGTCCATAGGTTGTTTTCAGCATATTGAAATCACCTCATCAATTATTTTAAACAAAGGAATATGCTCATTTTATACATAAATCAAAGGCTTCCAAGCTTTTGGGCATATTTCTAGCCTTTTCTTTATTCATTTACTTACTTTTTGCATTTGCATCATTTTAGTGAGCCAAATCCATGTAACCATGACTCTATTCTTAGGAGTTTCATGCATTTTGTGGCCTTGGTTATGGTAGACTTAGGACTTTTGGTGCTTTATTAACCCCTTTACCATGTTTTACTAGGCTTGTGTGCTAGTTTTGCTTTAAAATCATGTTTTGATGTTGTCTCGAAAATTACAACGTGCTTTTTCTTGGTTAAAAATGTTCATATCATCTCTCATTACATAACCCTTGATGTCGCTCATGAATCTAACATCTCTATGCACTTTTTTGCTTATTTCCTTGCATTTTGTCATCTCTTTTATGTCAAAATGTCATCTTCGTTTGTTTAGAAATGCTATCCATGTTCATGATCATGTATGTCATATTTAGTTCATAATGCTTGTTTGTTTGCTGGAAAAAATTAGTTTTTTAAAGAAATCCCCAAGTTAGGTGTATATTACCTCCAATAAATGAATGTTAAAATAGATTTAATGTTTTCACTAATTCATCTTCTAATCTTGAGGAAAAATCAAGCTTTCTATGTCTGAATTCATGGTTAAATGAGGTCAAAGATCTTGATTTTCAAAATAAAATCTTCTTTTTATTTGTTTTAAAATGTCTTTGCCTTGATTGTAAGGTCTAATACCTCTTGCTAGTGACTTTTGGTTAATAGATTGTTCCATCCATTGCAAATTACTCTGGGATTGTGTGAATGAGCTTCTAAAGCCGTTGTCTCTAACCCTTTTTGTTATAGACATTTGGATGACCATAACACGAACCTAGTCCTAGAAAACTCAAAAGCTGAAAAAACTCTCCTATTTTGCCCTAGCAATATTATAGTCAAAAATTGAAAAACTATTTTTGAGCCTTCAACATTTTTCTCGAATGCTTTTGATATTTTTCCCTTAATAGGCATCAAATTACCTTTCACCAATGCCTCATTTGCCTTCAGATAATTTGGAATGAGAGAGTTATAATTTTTTGAATCTTTACTATTTGAAACACCTAGAATCAGTGATTTACATTCTATTTGGGCTATTTCAGCCCACCATATAGCTTTTTTAGATTTTTAAAATATTTTTCCCAAAACTATGTGAAATTCTCTTTTTATAAAAGGTATCATTTGTGATTTAATGATTCCAAACAAGTTCATAGCAATTTTTTAAAGTTCATAACACCTTTTCACTTGCACATGCTACTAATGTTGGAGCAAACTTAACTTCAAAAGTTAATTCCACCTAGGAAGTGATATTCTAGAATTTTTTAGATTTTTTATTTAATCCTTAGCAAGTTACCTTTCTAACAGTACCTTATTTACCCCTTGAAGCTTTCGGATGAACCTGGAGTAAATTTAGGAAGGGGGATAGCATGATGTTGTCCCCTGTTTTTGGACTTAAGAATTACACTAATTTCTTGAACCATTGTTTTAGGTATACAAATGCCTTGAAATGCTTCTGATTGATCCCCATAAAATTAAATGTCATAAAAAGGGTCCCATGAAACTTGAGTCAAGGCCAAATAAAAAAATTAATTTTATCTTTTATTTGAATTAGAGGTTTTAATTTTAAAATAACTATTTTCTTTAAAGAATATTCTTTTTCTTCAAAAAATTTCTAAAATTTTCACCATTGAGGTTACTCCAACACTATCTTTTGAGGGGATACTGAACTCTGTTTTTATGAACTTTGGTCAAATTTCAAAACTCACTAAATTTTTCACCATTAGAGGTATTCCAATCCTATTTTTTGAGGTAATACTCGAACTTTGCCATTCAAACTTCACTTAAAATTTCTTAATTTTTTTTTGCTAGATTTCCTCAAGCTTATTAATCGAAACCTTTTTTTCATATTTTAAGCATCCACTGAGTCCAAATAGGTCTCAAAATTGTTATCTTAGTTATTCCTCAACAATCAAAGACAATTACAAAATACATTCTGACCATTCTTCCTTTTTATGTTTTTGTGTGTTTGTCTTTTTACAATTTTTACATAAAATTCATGCATTAAAAAGGGATTATATCAAAATAATAATAAGTTAAAATCGAAAAAATTGAAAACAACATAAGACATGACTAGTAGGTACTGATTTTGGGTGTCATGGGGTTACTAATCCTTCTTACATGTAACCAACTTCCGAACCCAATCGATGAATCTTTAGACCTTATAGATCTTAAAATCGATTTTGGAGCTTCGTAACTTAGAATATTGCTTTCAATAGGCATCCGACCATGCCTAGCCCAAATGATCAATGGTGACTCCAAGTTTTTGACCACTTCATGGTGGCCATCCAAGACTAATCGATCGAGTGATTCATATGATGGTCCTTTTAAGTCGTGCGCATCACCATCTGAGTGATTCGATGTTATGCTAGGGCACGTCACAACAGCTTGGTGATGCCGCTAGGGACTAATTTAGAGAGTTAGGCCTACATTTACCCATGACTTGCTCAGTTGTCAATTTTTTCAGTTTCAGTCATTATTTAACTATAATCTTCTTTCATTTTTTTCATTAACCTTTTACTTTTTATGGTTTTTGTCTTGTTATTATCAGGGACTACCTTGTTTCTAAATAAATATCAATTCAATAAGTATAGTAATAAAGGGTAAACAAAAAATTTGATTATTTTTCAGACATACGTTGTGCACTTGCATTGGCTTTAGATTCTTACCAAACTCTATGGTGGGATTAAGGTTCCAACATTAGAAGGAAGTGAGCTATCCACCCTTTTGAGTAACCCTCCACATAGGCATAGCAATGACTTCTAAGGTGTAAATTACCTATGTCTCTCATGAACAACCCTTCGTATTTGCATAAGGAAATATACCAAATCAAACTCATTCCATGAACCCTATGATGGGCCTAAGATCGGGGTGCCTGCTAAATAGAGAAGCGATTCGGATACTGATCTAGATGTCAACTCAAACTCTATATAGTGAGCTTTAAGAGTTATATCATATCAAGCCATACCAAGGTGCTAGAATAACATAGAGAATAAGACATTAAGGGAAGCACTTTTTACCTTTTACTCCTTTGTACTATTATTTATGCAGGCAATGATGAATGCACATCAGCATTCATGTTTGTAATTTCACCCCTTAATAGGTTCTGGGGCATGTTGTTGTGCTGTCTGATAGACGATTAGTGTTTTCTGAGGGATGATTAATGCTTGTTATCTTTTCAGGTGAAACATGCGAGTGTTGTCACCCATGATTCTTTTTAAGACCCCTACATTGTCTTTAAAAAAACAAAGTTAACCTAGTCAAGCCAACATGTTATCTACTTGATAACTTAACGCATGTTCGCCAATAAGTGACAATAAATGTACGTCATTACCTAGTTAGTCAATTCTCTATGAGAGGTTTCATACCACTTTACCAAAGATGAGTTAACTCAGTTGAGCCGTTATGCTGTCTTATTGATGGCTAACGATTATTATACTCCTATAAGTGATGGCATGCAAAGGCCACCATTTAAGGTGCTGTTTAAGGCTTGGTATTGCCCTCAAAGGAATGAAATTTAACCCTATTAAGCTGTCATGTTGTCCGATTGATGGCTTGGCACTGATAACCCATAAGTAATTATGAACACATACCGTTGCATGGGTTATATGTTTTTATCCATAAAAAACACCATCTCATCATGAGGTTTTGGCTTAAACATGTCGTTATGCTATTCGAGTTAATTTATACCATGAAGGAAAAATGATACTTTCTTCAATCCTATAGGGTCACTCAGGGCATTGTAATGCCTATTATTAAGGTAATTTCTGTGATTTATTTTTATTGCTTTTCTTCTTTTTTTTTTACAAATATTTTTTAACCCTCTATTACTTTATTATTTCTCATGTTCATGTCACATGCATTATTTCTTGCATTAAAAAAGTAGAGACAGTCAATATAGGCAATGGTGAACAAACACCATAATGTCTATAATAAAAGAGGATCTTTGCCACATTGGTGTTATATTTCTTTGATAAGGCTTGAGGCATAATTTATCTATTCATATGGATTCCCTCCCCTCAAAAAGCCATATTGCCGCGGTAGGTATAATGGTGCATTTTACGTATTCCATGCACCACTCCTAATAGTATTTGCAATCGTAACGATAGATTTCCATGATAGCATTTTTATGCACATATAATCTTTTCATATCTTACATTGGCATCCTTATTGCACTCACTTACATACATGCATGCATACATCTATTCATGGCACGAACCTAAGGGGTACAGTGTCAGTCCTCATCGATGCAAAAGTTATCTAAAGATGCTTCTCTATTCTTTTGAAAGGTATCAAGATTGGCTAAAGCCATTGATCATTGAGAACGATCATCAAGCTAGGATTGAAAGACTAGAACTTATGTACAAAGAGGCTTAGGAGCAAAGCTATACAAAATTGAGGAATTATAGGCATAAACAGTTGTGTTAGGAAAACTGTTATCAGTCTCAACAAAGGAAAAGAGGCAAGCTAGTGCAATTAATATCAGAAAAAGGTTAGCAAATCTTGAAGTTCACTTCACCTATGGCAGTAGAGCTACACCAATCCAAGAATGAGCATCCTAAAAGCAATGACCCCACATAGCACTACTTTCACCAGTACACCTGATTATCTGCATGAATCCAGCTGTAATACATATGTATCCAAGATTTCATGGGGCATAGATTGAATCTTCCCCTTCTAATCCGTTAGTTTTTGATCTCGATGACCTATTCGAGCAAAAGAAACCCAATAGTGCCAAACCCTTTAAAACTAAAAAAGACCTTAGTAAATATCAACTTTTAAAAAATGATTTACTGCAATAAAAGGGAACGGTAAATTCAGAGCCACACATGCTAATCCTTAGGCTTATTCTCTAAACTCATCATTTTACCCCATTTCAAGGAACCTGAGTTCAAGAAGGACAATGGGACTATTAATCTAACTGCTCACATCTGGATGTATTACTAAAAAAAAGGCTGGGCATGAAAAGAATAAAAAATTTTTAATTCACTATTTCTAAGGTAGTCTGATCAGAGTAACCACCCATTGGTACATAAAACTTAACCAGGTCAAAATTCAAATGTGGGCACATCTAGCTCATGCCTTCCTAGACCAATACAAGCACGTGTCTAACTGGGCCTTAAATTACCCTTCTCTTATGATCATGGAAAAAAGGATACTAAAAGCTTCGGTAGTATGCCCAAATATAGAGGGAAGGTAGCCCAGATTTATCCCTTGTTAACCAAAAAAGAAATGGCGATCATATTTGTTTACACCTTACATGCCCCTTTGTATGACAAGCTCATAAGGAATACCATAAGGAATTTCGGTGACCTAGTCATGTTGAAGGAAATGATAAAAAATGTAATCAAGAACAAAATCTTGAAAGAGGTGGGACACTTTATACCAAGGGAAAGAAGGTACCTATAAATGAAAGAGAAGAGATCCAAGCCTTGGTAAATAAAGGACAATAAACAAAGGGTTTTACCATGCACCACTCATACACTGTAAGCCAAACTATTTACCCTATTAGGGCTAATGTTACTGCAAATTCATACTCAAGTTTCTACTCACTAGTATCAGCTCAGTGCTAGTGACTCTAATTAGACCTATCCATCAGCCAAAGGGGTTACAGATGCCCAATGGGTAGACAAGATAAAAGCATTATAAAATCGATCCTAATATTGTACAAAAAATTACTTTCTTGATTTATTCAAGACTAGTTGATTTCTCTAATCCATTTTAAACCTATAGAGCCACCGTATCCAAATAACCATAATACCACTATTGCATACAGCCACCATATCGAGAGTATGGATCATACCATGAAGAATGTAGGGCTCTAAAGAGAAAAGTGTAGTTCTTAGTTGAAGCAAGACAGTTAAATCTTAACTAACCAACTATGAAAATGAAATGGAACGTGTGAACCTAGGGCACTAGGGGCATTCCAATTTAGCATGCTTTATATGAAAAGCTTTTGTCTTTGAATTCTCATTTTTATGAAATTAACATGTTTTAAACTTTTAATCATATGTTTAATGAAAATATGATATTAGAAAGTCTCAAGAATCTGTTGATTGCTTGCATTCTTCATCTCTGTTTCAAGACTTTCCATGCATAAAATTGACTAATTAAAAGATCTAAAACTTTTGGGAATTAGTTTTAAACTGTGTCCACTCAGCCATGCTAGAATACTCAAATCAGTAAAGCCTTGACTTAGGTGAGGAGTAATAAGAACCAATTTCTCAAAATATATGGACTCCCTTAGAAATTAAATGAATGTGATATTCTTCTAAGAATCCTATCGATGATCATTTGCATGCATCAGGATTATGCCAGAAACATCTACCTCTTTTCAATAAACCAAAATCTAAGCTACCAGACCATACCCTAAGAGCTTCTTAAATCACATCTTGGGGCAACAATACAAAATTATCCTGCATCCATAGCAAAACCTCTTGGACTATGTCCCTTCCTACCAATTCAATACCATTAAGCTGCTTCCCAAAAGTCTTTCTCAAGGCACATCTTGTGATACCACCATAGCCTTTTATCCTTGGTTCTCCTTTATCATTTTGATATCTTGAAACCAGAATTCCTTGTTAATACAAACCTTTCAGGATAGAACATAGAATATTCCCTATAGTCTAAACGTCGACATTGCATGATTTCCTATAATTAGTAAATCGAAAAGGCATACTTAAGCATGCAGCATGAAAAGAAGAATTAAGGCATGCATTGGGAAATAATAAAAGAAAAATGAAAATTAAACTAGCAACATCATATGATTAAGAGATTCAAAATGTCTTTAAAGGAACTTTATTTGGAAAATGACTCTTCAGTTCACATAGTCATGTTTATAGCCATCTTTCATCATCCTTTTACAAGTTAGAAAATTATCCCCTTGCTACCCCTTTTAGGCCTAATGAATTCATTCATTTAAAACCCTAATCAAGATCACCCTCCATATTGGAGGGCAAAGAGAAAACCTTTTAAGGAATATAAGGCAGATATCCCATTCTACGAATATGAATTTTAAGGAATATAGGGCAGATATCTTATTCTACTAATGTGAAAATGCCTAACATCAAAAGGCAAATATGAAATATACTAAGTTTTTATAGTTTGAGATTTTTTCTATGAAATGATGAAAAAGTAAAAGCAAAAGCACAAAATGAAAAACAAAATAAAAAAACAGAAAAGAGTAAAGTCAAGAAAGAGGGAACAAATTATCAAAAAACAAGGATATTCAAAAAGTGAAAGGGATAACACCCTTATTAAAAGAAATGATCCTTGATCTAATCACCCCTAAAAACTAAATTTGGGCCTTTATAACCTTTCTTGCAAAACCTTAAACCTTAGCCTATATTACAATCCTCGAAAAGTCCATTTTAATTAAGCATGGCCATTGAATTGATGAACCTATGCTTTGGGAAATTATTATTTTAATAAAATTTGAGCCTTTTTTAAAAAGCATGATAATACAATCAATAAAAAAAGATCAAAAATGGAAAGGAAAGATTGAAGCTATAGGGTGAAAACCTAAAAAACAGATAGTCTAAAATAAAATAGAGAATCTTCTATACCACTTATAGGATTACTGTGGTCACAACAAGGAAACCATCATTCCAAAGAAATCTAAAGACACCTAAAAATCCCTGAGCAACCCCAATGTATCATCTTTAAAGGGATCAACTCTTAGGATTATACTATTTATCTTTCCAAATTAGCCTTATAACCCTGAACCTGTCACGGCCAACATTCATGCCAATCAAAGTATCAGTGATAGGAAACTTTAAAAATTTGTCAAATTTGTTTGGTTTTCAAGGAATTCATGTTCTACAAAGACTAGTCCATTCGTGAGCCTAGAGGAATGAGGAAATCATTTTGCCTATCTTGAAATTTTCTTGAACTAATCAAGGTACTCTTCAAACCCCCTAGCCTAGTTGCCATTGTTAACACATAATTTTGTCTAGGCCCCTTCCTTGATAATCCAAACAATCCAAGATTAAGAATTTAGTGGTTTTCTGCTGAAGGTTGACTTTATTTAGGTGGAACAAATATTTTTAAGTCCTATTTAGCGTGTTTAAATGGCCACATGTGCAAGTGACAAAAAAGTGCCATTTTGAAAGTCGTATAGAACAAATCTTGGATAAAAAATTAGATTTTAACTTTATACTTATGAAATTTTAAAATTTATTTTAGAGGATGTTATCATGGTCAAATTTCTCATTTTTAGAAATTTTTTGAGATTTTTTGTAAAATTTGGAAAGTTAACTATAATATATTTTTATCGATAATTGTACAGTATTTATGTTGATACTCACTCCAAAAAACCATAAATATTCAAGGAAAATTTCATATTTGCATTTTTTTTTTACCACGAGGTACTAAGTTGTTAATTTTTGGACTTAATTTTGAATCTTTCATAATACTGCGAGTATCATACTCATAAAATTTTTCTTAGTAGAAATTGTTATAGATTTCAAGTTTTCATATTTATTATTTTTATAAATAAATATTTTGACTAATGTGTTAGATAAAATTTATTTTTATAAAATTTTAATATATTTTTGAAAATTTCCTATTTCCATGATATGGAGTTTTCAACTTCGTAAACTTTTTCCAGGGGGTTTTTCTGAGTTTAAAATTTTTTAAATTCTTCAAATATTTTCATTAAATTCATATTAAATCAGTTTTTAAAAATTTTATTTATTTTATGAGTTTTGTATTTTTTCAAATAATAATTTTCTTACAAAAGGGTTTTTTCTCGTAAAATATTACAAGTTTAAAATTTTTAATTGCCTTTTTCTTGCATATAAAAATTTTAAAAAATTCCTTTTAGAATTGTTTTATAGAAATTTTATTAATTTCAGTTTCAATGCCAAATTTTATTTTATTTTTTCCATTTCATGGGCTTTAAAACCCATTAATTTTTTTGATGGGCTTGATAAGCCCATTAACTTTTCGACAAGCCCAATGAGCTATTTTTTGTTTTCTAACAAGTCCAAGAAGCTTATTTTGGTTAAATATTTTTAGTAAATTTGTTATGTGAAATTTTATTCCTTCAAAACATAATTTTTAATTTGTTATGGTTTAGTCCCTAAAACTTTATTTTTATCCAATTTATATTTTTTTCTTCTTTACTTTTCATCTTTCTAGATGATGATGTCATGAATGAAATCATCATGTAACAAAAATAATAAATTAAGATCTTATAAAAAAAATAAAATAATAACAGTAAAATAAATAAAAGAGAAAAATCCTAGAAATTACTAGGATTCAATCAGCCAAAGGCCTTTTTTTTTACCCTTAGCCGACTTTCTCCATGAGAAAAAGAGGTAAAGTTTTCAAGTAAGGCTGGTAGGCTTCCATAGAGAAAAATTATAAAAAAACACAAAAGTTTCTTAAGATTTTCGAGTTTTGAGGTAAAATTATTTAGCCAACTCTTCTTTTTTGTTAATTTTTATCAAGTTTCACCCTTTTAGTAAGCCTAATGAATACTTGTGCTCATGGACTTTGGTTCATGTTTAAAGGCCAAGTATGAAGGCCATGAATAAAGTTTCTTGATTTCATTGTTATATTTAATTTTTATTAGTAAGAAGTTGATTTTTATCAATATAATCTATTTTTATTGATAGAAATATTGTTATTTTCATGTGTATGTTGTTGTTTTATTTTTTTAATATTTTCATGTGGATTTATGTTAATTCATTCATTATATTTAAGCTTGGTAAAAATTATAACATGTATGTACATTAATATTCATGAAAATGTGATAAAAAAATTATTTTTTTGGCTAAAATAACATGCTGGTCAAATTATACGTAGCCTTGTATTAAATTTATTTCTTGATTTTTCTTGATATTTAGGACTATTTTGTAAAGTTTGAAACTTGCAGGGGCCTAAAAATAATTTTTCCAAATTTTTGAACGCCTTGAAAATGTGATTCCAAGCTTGATCGAACCACATATAGACTTATTGGTGATGTTTTTTTTATTTTCTTAACCTATTTCGTAAATATGAAAACCTTAGGTACTAAATTGTAAAAAATAAAATTTTTTGTTTCAAGGCAATCCATGCTTGGCTAATTGCTTGTGGAAATTTTTGAAAGTGTTTTCATGGTTATTCTAATATGTATAAATATATTATATGCATTTTCCATCATTTTGGGGCCATTTTGTAATTTTAAAAAATTTAGAGACTTATTTACAAAGTTGGAAAATATTTGCTCTAAGGCCATAAGTTGTTGGCCGAATACTTCTTCTGATTTTTTACATGACTTCCAAGATTTTTGTGATGTATTTTGTGTTTAATTATGAATTTATTTTGTGTAGGACTAAATTACAAAGTTAGGAAATTTTAAGGATTATTTTGTAAAACTTTGCATTTTAGGATTAATTTGATATTTTTGACATTTTAAGAATATTTCTAGCATTCTTGTTGTCTTCCAAAATGGTGTAAAAAAGTTAAAACTTTTTTTATTCCTCTGGTTTTTCGATGGGGTGCGAAAAATAATTTTTAAAGTTAGGGACCTATTAGCAATTTTTGCATTTTAGGTCACTTTTGATGTCTAAGTTACCCATGGAGGGTATAATTATCATTTCATACCACTATTGAGTCATTTAGGTTACCGGGATACTTTTATATCAAAGGTAAACTTTAAGAGTATTTTGGTAATTTTTCCTAGAACCAAGTCCTATATGATCATCGAGATACTGATATGCCGAAGGTGCATATTGGGAATAGATTCATTTGTTTGTCATGCCATCAATCCTTTTAGGTTACAGGGATACTTGCATATCAAAAGTAAACCTTAGAGATATTTTAGTAATTTACCCTAGAGCTGAGTCTTTTATAGTCATCGGGACACTTTTATGTTAATTTTATTTAGCTACTAAGACACATTTATGTCAAAGGTAAACTTTAGGGGCATTTTAGTAATTTATGTTAGAACTAAGTTCTATGTGATCATCGAGATATTTTTACGTTGAAGGTTTACAGTAGGAATATGTTAATTTGTCTATAAAGTTTTAGAATCTTTAAGAGTACCAGCATACTTATACATCGAAGGTACACCTTAAGGACATTGTATTGATTTATTTTAGAATTATGTCCTTTAAGGTCTGGGGTACTTTTATGTTAAAGGTGTACTTCAGGGGACATGTTGGTCATCTCGACTAAATTAGGATCCTTAGATTCAAGTTCAGTACATTTCATCTAAATCGAGTTTTAAGAAATTTTTATATTATTTATTATGAAATTAAAATTTTTAAATTAGGGCATTGTCTCCGAGTTAAAATATGTATATGGAATTTCTCCTAGATATGAGAGAGATTCTACTGATTATTTTAATAATGAGATATCTTTTTTAAAATGAAAATTGAGACTTTTTTTGAATTTTGAAAACTGATTCCTCTAGCTCTCTAGTGGGATACAAATGATATTTTGATTTTTAAAAACATTAAAAACCCAATTTTCTTATATGGAATAATAAGTTTATTTTATGAAAAATTTGACATGTGAGAATTATAATTAAATATCGAATGTTGAAACCGAATAAAAATCAAATTTATGTTAACACATGATTCATAAGGTACCTATTTTTGGACATCACGAGAAGGTCGATCTTTATCCGTGATTGTAACTGACTCCCAAACCCTTTCATGTGATCTCTAATATCAACATGGACCTCGGATTTTATTTTTGTGGGTTTCGTAACCCTCAAAATATGAACTCGGTAGATGACCAATCTCACTTGGTCAAAATAAATTGGTGGTAACTCTAGAAAAATGGTCATTTCATAATAAATATTTAAAGTTAAGTCAAGTGAGTAATTCATCTCGATATCTCAGTCCCTAGAGAGAAAAAAGAATAATAATAAAAAATAATATTAATAACAATATGGGCTCCTAAAAATAATAAAAAGTAATGATATATAAATACATATAGGAATAAGGGGTACGTCCACCATTTTATGTTGGGCTAGTCAGGATTTGTATCCGACCATGTTGCGATAGCTTAGCGACTCCACTGGGGATAGGTTAGAGAGTCGAGCCTAAAATTAATCTTGTGTTAAATAAATTTTGACTAGTTTAGTTTCAATCGATGTTTAATTATAATTTTTGACATTTTAAAAATAAAAAAAAATTATTTTATGAGAATTTTGGTTTTTTTTACTAACTTTATTGTTTTCTTTACAGCATTATTTCTAGGGAGAGGATAGGGGTTTTATTATTTAAAAGAAAAAGTTAAGTCATAAAAGGTCAATTGTTCTCTCGCACACTGTGCATATGCATATGCATTAGATTCTCCTCCATGTATATGGAGAGGGCATAGGTTCCCAATATTTTAAAAGGGGTGAAGTAGCTTTGGTTTTTGAGGTGTTAGCCTATGTCTGGGCTAGAGAAAAGCTTACTGGGTGTAAATTTCTACACTTGCCTTAGGTGTTAGCCTTGTTATGGGCATGGAAGATACTCTTACTCAAATTAAACCCTTTCCAATATAAACCCGTGATGGGTAAAGATTAAGGTAGCTCGTCAGTTCTTTCCGCACTCAGGGATCAATTTAAGAACCTGTTTAGGTGTCCGACCCTGAAATTCATGTAATGAACTGTAAAGGCCTTACCTAGTTAAAGCCACACTCAGTTCTAGGAGGTATCAAATTAGGTACATATGAAGGAATGCTTCTAACCTTTTACTCTTATAATTTGATGTTTTTAATATTAATAAGTGTATGTTCTATTACTAAAATACATTTTACTTTTATTTTTTCTCGTATTAAATTGTTATATTATGAAGGATTTTTTTTCAATTTTTGGCATGACATCCATATTCCATGGAAAATTGTAAATTCATTCATTCATCTTTTTTTACACCTCTAAAGTTCACATTTTTATATGTTCATGCTTTCATAATTTTTACAATATACTAAAATTATTTCGTTTATTGTATTTTCAAGGATAAAGGTATGCATGATTAGTTGTAGGTAAGAATCAACACATTGGAATCCATTGAAAGAGTGTACAAAAATGAAATCTAGACAATGAAAAATCAACTTGATGGACTGATAAATAAGGTTGAGAAATTGGAGATGGTAGTTGAAGAAATAAGGCATGAGATCCAAAAGGTAAAAGAATATATTTTCAAATTAACACTTGAAGACTTAAAGGTTAGGTTGAGTGTCCTATTAGACATGAATGAAGAGAAGTCAACCACTTTCACATCTACCCAGATCAACCTACCTTTCAATCCTTTTGATTTTCCTAGCACTACTCTATCATTCTCCAGAGTCCACACTGAGAGAAAACTATGAGGAAGTGAACTCGATTTACTTTTGTTTACTTATAAAGAATTACACTCTATTTTGTTAGAGGATCAGCTCATCGTTCTTGTATACAAGCCTTCCCTTGCACCCTTTATCCTAAATGTTGTGATTTATGAATTCCATACGGGATTACAGAGGCATTCTATAGAAGAATACGATGAGTTCAAAGGGAAGGTTCAAGATCTACTCAATACCAATATAGTACAGATTAAACCAAAGTCAAATCATCGCATTATGGGAAGTACTAGAATGCCAAGGAGCAATGAAGTAGTTATAAAGGCAACTCTTTAGGCTACTTGCTTAGTTTTGTAACTATAGTGTTTAAAGAAATGAAATGATTAAGATATAAGAATATCTCTTAGAAGCATTAACATAGCTAAGAAAACAAAGTACATCCAAAAACAATCCTTCTTGACTACTTTTGAATCTTGTAAATGTGGTTTTATATAATGGATAAATCAGAGAATTTTGGTTAGTAAAATAATGGTGCTGAATCATGACTTGAATTCTTTGAATTCTTGCTTCTGCAATAATCTTCATGCTTGATATTTAATTAATTGCTTAACATTCAATTCATGTTATTAAATATTATCTTATTCACTTATTAATTTGTTCATTTTTTATTAATTAATTCATATATCAATTTTCCATTCATTGATAATCATACAAGGATAATAATAAAGATTAATCTTAACAAAGATTAATCTTAAGAACACATTTACATATTCCCTAAACTAATTTAAGTTATTTTTTTTCCTTTTAAGGTGAAATAATACGGAATAACAAGATAAAAAACGGAGATATTACTTGACAAGATGAGTAGAAATGAATCTAAAACAATGAAGGGAAATAGGAGCCACGAATACTCTAAGCTAGTTAAAGAAGTAAAAAAGAAAATGAGTTATGGAGGAAAGGTCTCCACAAAAGCAAAGCTTTGGCCAAAGGAATTTATGAAATCATAAATCATACCAACATTTTGTCAGAGAGCTAGAGGAGTACAAGCTAAAAGGCACTCACCTCAAAGTACTTAATATTTGATAACCAGTCCCATAATATATATTTATGCTGACTAAGGGGTAACAGGTAGTACATGTGGGATAAAATAAAGATTATATCAATAGATGCTAACGGGTCACATCCAATAGCAGCCAAGACCATAGAAAATTGGGAAAACAAGAAATTCATTTGGACTGCACCCTCATCCCCACCTTTCATTGTTCAACTACCTCACTAACTACAAAGAAAGATGGAAATTGTATCCATTTCTTTCATTAAATGACTCATGCATATGTTATTGGTCAGTGAAAGTGCCACAAAATTCAAAATCAAAATAGTGCTAATACAGAACATGTTCACTAGTATAAGACAAGAAAGATCAAACTTGCCATAAATATGGAGTTTAAAAGGGCTAGAATAAGATCACAGTATTGTATAGAAGTTGAAAGAGAAGTCAAATTAGGGTGATGCAATAGTATCATTTAAAGGCTAAAAAAATAAAAAAGAAAAAAAAAAGAAAAAAGAAAAACATGAGAAAAAAAGAAGGAAGAAGTCTGGTGATATTCGATAACAAGGCTTCAATGGTGATGCTCTAAGCATTTAAAAGTTTTCAAAGTCTTCAATGTTGATATTCAAAGACAAAGCTTTGATGGTGATATTCGAAGCATTCAAAAGAGTTTTCAAAGTATCGATTGTGGTATTCAAAGCATTCAAAAAAGTTTTTAAAGCTTAGCATGTGATATTTAAAGCATTCAAAAGAGTTTTCAAAGCTTCGATGGTGATATTTGAAGTATTCAAAAAGGTTTTTAAAACTTTGATAATGATATTCGAAGATTTAAAAAGTTTTTAAAGCTTCGATGGTGATATTTGAAGCATTCAAAAGAGTTTTCAAAGCTTCGGTGGTGAAATTCAAAGCATTCAAAAAGGTTTTCAAAGCTTCAATGAGGATATTCAAAGCATTCAAAAAAGTTTGCAAGGCTTCAATGGTGATATTTGAATCATTCAAAAAAGTTTGCAGAGTCTTCGATGGTGATATTCAAAGGCAAGTTTTTGATGGTGATATTCGAAGGCAAGGTTTCGATGGTGATATTTGAAGCATTCAAAAGTTATCAAAGTCTTCGATGGTAATTTTAAAAGGCAAAGCTTCGATGGTGATATTTGAAGCATTAAAAAGTTTTCAAAGTCTTCGATGGTGATATTTAAAAGCAAGTTCAATGGTGATGTTTGAAGCATTTAAAAGTTTGAAGCGTTTATGGTGATATTTGAAGCATTCAAAAATTTTCATTTAATAATAAGTCTTCAATGGTGTTATTTGAAGACAAAGCTTTGATGGGGATATCAAAGCAGTCAAAGTAGTTTTCAAAGTCTTCAATGGTGAAATCTGAAGTATTTTTGGTGGCATGTCTAAAGCTTTTAGCCAAAATATATTGCTGATGAAAGAAAAAGGCATATTCTTTTAGAATATTCACTGGAAGGAAAATTAGGTACAAGCCTTCAAGGATGCTTCGGCAAAATATGATGAGTTGGTGGGTGCCTCTCAAGCACCATTGGTCTAAAGGTTATAGACTTCATGGTAGTATGCCAATCAAAGACAACTTTTGTCTTGACTTCAAAACTCTGTACATTTCTTATTAGAAATTATGAATTTTAAAATGAATTTTTATGCATACTGTGCATACTATCATGGACCATGAGTTTTATTAATAATTTTTTCCAATATCTAGGCTAATGAAAACATTTTGAAAAACTTTTCTTTGGCAGATGATCACACAATAGGTTGAACTCTCTCAAAAAGGTCTTTTACTTCCACCTATATGATTGTCTTAGGTATTCAACCATGAACCTTTCACAACCATAGATCCTTCACATCTTAATGTTCTTTTCATGGATTCCTTGAAGGTCGCACAAATAGGCTATACTTTTAAAAGATTCAGATGCTGATAGTTCGATATATGTTAAAAAATATAGTAATTTTGGGATCTTCAACATCTGAATAATTTTTTGCCATGACTTCCTTGAGACTCTTCCAAATCTTTGATTTAAGAAGAATAAAAGCAAAACTAAGCCAAAAACACCTTTTTCCTTTTGAATAAAACCTTTTCAATCCAATGCTCAATAAATAAAATGTAAAATCCAAGATATTCCTCCATGCCAATTTGATTTCTTTTTTAAAGGCTCAACCAAAACCAATATTTGTTGATGGCTACAAAGCTAATAATGTTAAGGGGCATACCTTAAGCCTTTGAAAAGAATTGAGTGTAACATCATGTCATTGAGGTACTCAAAATGATTTTAGAAAGAACACAACCCTTTTTCCTAGCAAAATGCTTGCCAGTTCAATTGGTTTTGTTTGAAATGAAAATAGCTTTTTTTCTCTATCCTTTCTTAAATACAAAAAAATTATTCTCTTTGCAGTACCTTTGAGCTTGATAATTTATTTTCCTTTTTAAACCCTAGTCAAAGATCACCCTCTACACTCGGCAAAAGTGAAACAAAGCTTCACGATTAGAATGGGAAAATTCCAATCTAAAGTTATAAGAAGAACAGTCAAATGTCATAAGGCAAATTATAAAGACCGAAGAAAGTTCAAATTTCAAATTCAAATATTCAAAGTAAAGAATAAAAAAAATTTCAAATTCTTTTGGAATGAAGAATGAAGAAAAACATAATAAAGTATAAATAAAAAGCAAAGAAGTGTAAAAGCAAAAAAAATAAAAAAATGAAAATGTGTTCATCTTAAAAGACATATTGGATTCAATTCTTTTTGAAAAGAAATAATCATTGATTTAATTGCCCTTAAACATTTGACTTGGGCCTATCTATCCTTTTCTTTCTAAACCAAGAACCATGGCCTACATTACATACCTAACAAAGTCTATTTTGATTAAACATAGCTATTTAAGCTGTCGGGCCCTTCCTTGGAAACTCCTTTCAAATTCATCTTTCTGGATGATTTTTGAGTCCTCAATAATATGATGGGGCTAGCTCAAAGGTTTTGGAATTGCTTCTAAACTAATAAAGGCAGCCACCAATGGGAAAAAACCATTCAATGCAAATTCAGAAATAATCATAATCCTTTGAAAATTTTATAATATTAGCAAAAAGTTGAGTTAAATGCCCAAACATTGATTCTTTTCAAAATAACCTTTTAGAATTTTTGTACCAAATGTTAGGAATTGACGTGTACCAAAGGCCTTCTAAATTATCCCTTTGAGACTTAGTGTTTTACTAGCATTAATTTAACATTTGTCACTTTATTATATTTGAAGATTAAAAAGATGTTATAACTTGATCATTTGCCTTTCAAGGGATTTCCATGAAAAAAATATCCATTTAAACTTGGTCTTGATAAACCTTAACCTCGTTATATCAATTTCTTTAAGACAAATTTTAGTAGTGCCACCCTATTGTTGCCATTAAATTCATCCCTTACTTCATTAAAAAATGTTTCAAATGGTGATCATTAATGATAAGAAACTTTTAACATCAAAAGATGAAGATGTCATATCCATTATCCTTGATATTGGAAAATTCATGGTTGAAATTGTTTTAAAATTTTCATAAATTTTGATCAAGTAGATTTTTCCCAAGTTAGAATGGGAAGGTGATCTCATTTCATATGTCTTAAAATTTTGATGAAATATGTACTTCGCTTGACTTTAATGGAAATTTGTAAATATGCCTAAAGCATATAGTTATTTAATTGCATAAGTTATATATCTGAATTGATAAACACTAATTTGATGTTTGATATTTGATGACTTTTTTGAAAAAAATTGAATAATTCTTAAAATTTTGAACTTAAGATTAAAAGAAGGATTTTGAGGGGCAAACATCAAATTACCTTTAAATCTTCAACAGCAAGCTAGCAAGAAAAAAAGAAATTAGTAACAATGAGGCTCAGATTGATTACGCCTCAATGACAAATAGGAATCCTATGATGTATGAAATCTATGGCCTCTTCACGCGATCTTATGTTAGGTAGGTGAAAAAGGCTTTGAAGAAAACTGCTTTTTATGTGATCCTATGTTAGGTAGGTAAGAAAGGCTAGTCTCTTCACATGATCCTGTGTTAGGTAGGTGAAGAAGGATTTGAAGAAAATGGCCTTTTCATGCGATCTTGTGTTAGGTAAGTGAAAAACGCTGGCCTATTCACTTGATCCTGTGTTAGGTAGATAAAAAAGGCTTTAAAGAAAATAGCCTCTTCATTCGATCCTATGTTAGGTAAGTGAAAAAGGCTTTGAAGAAAATGGCCTTTTCATGTGATCTTATGTGTAAGCAGGTGAAAAAGGCTAGTTTCTTCATGCGATCCTCTGTTAGGTAGGTGAAGAAGGATTTAAAGAAAATAGGCTTTTTTAGCGATCCTGTGTTACGTAGGTGAAAAAGGCTGAACTTTTTATGTGATCTTGTGTAAGGTGAAGAAAGTCTTTCAAAAGCCTAAAAGTTGATGGTGGCTTGGGTTTAATCGAAACTAGCACTAAGCAGAAGAGTAGCTGATGGCTATATCCCTATCAAAATTGGCATTAAGCCCAAAAGTGGCTTTGACTTATTCAAAATTGGCATTAAACCCTAAAGTAGATTATGGCTTCAGCCTAATCAAAATTGGCACCAAGCCCAAAAGTAGATGATGGCTTCGGCCTAATCGAAATTGGCACCAAGCCCAAAAGTATATGATGGCCTCAGCCTAATCGAAATTGGCACCAAGCCCCATAGTAGCTAATGGTTCAATCCCGATGAAATTTCATCAAGAATTTTAAAAGCTCAAAGGTAGCTGATGGCTTAGTCTCTGAGAAATTGGCACTTAAGCATAAAAATTGATGAAGTTGGTTTTATATATATGAAAAAAATGATGATTTAAGTTGGTATATATATATGTAAAATAAATAAATAAATAAATAAAAATAAAAGACTTTTTAGAAAAGCTTATACGGCCCAAACAAAATTGTCTCAATTTGGTCTTTGCCTTGTTCTTGATTCTCAACAATGGCCAAAGAGGGGTAGCTATTGACACATAGTTTTGTCCAAGCCCTTTCCCTGATAATCTAAAAAATCCGAGATCAAGAATTTAGCGGTCATCCACTGAAGGTTCACTTCTTTTAGGTGGAATGAATATTTTTAAGACTTATTTTGTTGTGTTTAAATGGCCATATGTGCACATGCAAAAAATATGCCATTTCAAGTGTTGTACAAAATAAATCTTGGATAAAAAAGACGAATATCAAAGTAAAAAAATTAGCTTTTAACTTTATACTTGTGAAATTTTGAAATTTATTTTTATGAATGTTTTCAAGGTCAAACTCCCATTTTTAGGAATTTTTAAGAATTTTTTGTATAATTTAGAAAGTTTACCATCGTATTTTTTTATTGATACTTGTACAATATTTATGCTGATACTCACTCTAAAAAATCATAAATATTTAAGGAAAAATTCATATTGGTATTTTTTATCATGAGGTATCAAGTTGTTAATTTTGGCACTTAATTTTGAGTTTTTTACAATACTATGAGTATTATACGTGTGAAATTTTTCTCGATAAAAATTGTTCTGAATATCAAGTTTTCATATTTATTATTTTTATAAATAAATATTTTGATTAATGTGTTGGATAAAATTCATTTTTATCAAATTTGAATTTCTTAAAAAGTTTTTAAAAATTTTCCTGTTTCCAAGATACGGTTAAAAGGATTTTTCAGTTTTTAATTTTTAAATTTCATTAAATTCATATTAAATTAGTTTTCAAAAATTCAATTTATTTTATGAGTTTTGTATTTTTTTTTCAAATAACAACTTTCTTCCGGAAAAGTTTTTGCTTTAAAATTTTATGAGTTTAAAATTTTTAATTGCCTTTTTCTTGCAACTAAAATTTTTCAAAATTTTCTTTTTTGAATTTTTATATGAAAATTTTATTAATTTCATTTTTAATTAGTCAAATTTTATTTTTTTCCATTTCATGGGCTTTAAAACCCATTAATTTTGTTAATAGACCCAATAAGCCCATTAATTTTTCAACAAGCTCAATGAGCCCATTTTTATTTTTTAACAAGTCCAAGAAGCTTATTTTGGTTAAATTTTTTATTAAATTTGTTATGTGAAATTTTATTCCTTCAAAATACATTTTTAAATTTGTTATGGTTTAGTCCTGAAAATTTGTTTTTATGCAAATTAGATCTTTTTTCTTCTTTCTCTTTTCATCTTTCTAGATAAATGATGTCATTGATGACATCATCATGCAAAATGACAAAAATAATAAATTAAGATCTTATCAAAAAATAATAAAATAATAACAAATAAAAAATCCTAAAAATTTCTAGGATTCCATTCGGCCAAAGGCCTTTTCTTTAGCTCTTGGCCGACTCACTCCATGAGAAAAAGAGGGAAAAGTATTCAAGTAACGTTGGTTGGCCTCCATAGAGAAAAATTACAAATTCATTTAGCCACATTTTTGTTCATTTCTATCAAGTTTCATCCGTTGAGTGAGACTAATGAGTACTTTTGCTCATGATTTTTGGTTCATGTTTATAACCCAAGTATGAAGGCCATGAAACAAGTTTCTTCACTTTATTTTTATATTTAATTTTAATTAGTAATAAGTTGTTTTTCTCAAAATAATTTGCTTTTATTGATAGAAATATTGTAATTTTCATGTGTATATTGTTGTTTTATTTTTTTAATATTTTCATGTGGATTTATGTTTATTTATTCATTATTGATTATGTTTTCATGATTATTTATGCTTGGTAAAAATTATAACTTGTATGTATAATAATATTCATGAAAATATGTGATGAAACAAATCATTTTTTTTAAATATCATGCTAGCCAAATGAAATATAGCCTTGTATTCAATTTATTTCTTGATTTTTCTTGATATTTAGGACTATTTTGTAAAGTTTGAAACTTGTAAGGGCCTAAAAATAATTTGTTTTCAAAATTTTTAAAGGCCTTGGAAAGGTGGTTCCAAGCTTGATCGAACCATGTATAGACTTGGTGATGTTTTTGATTTTTTTAGCCTATCTTGTAAATATGGAAATCTTAAGGACTACAATGTAAAAAATACAAATTTTGATTCTTAGGCCAATCATGCTTGGCAGATTGCTTGTGGAAAATTTTGAAAGTGTTTTCATGCTTATTCTAATATGTATAAATATGTTTTATGCATTTTCCATCTTTTTGAGGCCATTTTATAATTTTAGAAAATTTAAGGACGTATTCACAAGATTACAAAGTAATTGTTCTATAGCCATAAGTGGTTGGCTGAATACTTCTTATGATTTTTTAGATGACCTCTATGATTTTTTGTGATTTATTTTGTGTTTAATTATGAATTTATTTTGTGGACGGACTAAATTGCAAAGTTAAGAAATTTTAAGGATTATTTTGCAGAACTTTGCATTTCAGGATTAATGTGATATTTTTGACATTTTAAAAATATTTCAGCATTCCTCAAGGTTTACGAAGGGTGTGGAAAATATCAAAACTTTTCGTATTCCTTTAGTTTTTTTGTTGGGCATACGAAAAGCAATTTTCAAAAATTAGGGATCTATTAGCAATTTTTGCATTTTAGGTCACATTTTATGTCTAAGTTAACCATGGAGCGTATAATTATCATTTCATATCAATATTGAGTCCTTTAGGTGATCGGAATACTTTTATGTTGAATGTAAACCTTAGGGTAATTTTATTGAGAATCGAGTCCTATGTGATCACCGAAATACTTGTATGTCGAAGGTGTACAGTAGGAATAGGTTCATTTGTTTATGATGTCATCAAGCCCTTTAGGTTATTAGGATACTTGTACATCGAAAGTAAACCTTAGAGTATTTTAGTAATTTACCTTAAAATCGAGTCCTTTAGGTTATTGGGATACTTTTATATCGAAGGTAAACCTTACGGGCATTTGAGTAATTTAAATTAGCACCAAGTCCTATATGATCATCGAGATACTTTTACATCAAAGGTGTATAGTAGGAATATGTTTATTTGTCTATAATATTTTAGAATCTTTTAGGGTACTAGGATGCTTATATGTCAAAGGTACACTAAAGATATTGTATTAATTTATTTTAAAATCATGTCCTTTAAGGTCACCAAGATACTTTTATGTCAAAGGTGTATGTTAGGGGAAATGTTGGTCATTTTAACCAAATTAGGATCCCTATAGTCAAGTTTAGTACATTTCATCTAAACCGAGTCTTAAGGAATTTTTATATTATTTATTATAAAATTGAAAAGTTTAAATTAAGGCAATGTCTTTAATGTTAAAATAGTACATGGAAGTTCTCCCAGCATATGAGAAAGGTTCTTTTGATTATTTTAATAATGAGATATCTTTTTTAAAATGAAAATCTAGATTTTTTTTATTTCAAAAAATAAAACTTGGCTCTTCAGTGGGATAGAAAAGATATTTTGATTTTAAAAAACTTTGTATTCCACTGGCTTTCTGTCGGGGTATGAATGATATTTTAATTTTCAAAAACATTAAAAACTTGATTTTCTTATATGGAATAATAAATTTATTTCATGAAAATTTTGACATATGGGAATTATAATTAAATATCGAATGTTGAAACTGAATAAAAATTAAATTTAACATATGATTAATGAGGCACCGATTTTTAGGCATCACGAGAACGTTGATCCTTACTTGTGATTGTGACCAACTCTTGGACCCTTTTAATGTGATCTTTGGTTTCAATGTGGACATCGAGTTTTATTTTTGTGGCTTTTGTAACTCTCAAAATATGAACTCCGATAGGTAACCAATCTTATCTAATCAAAATAAATTGGTGGCAACTCCAGAAAAATGGTCATTTCATAATGACTATTTAGAGTTAAGTCGAGTGAGCAATTCATCTAACGACTCGGTCCCAGACCAAAAAATAATAATAAAAAATAATATTAATAATGATATGAACCCCTAAAAATAATAGAAAATAATGATATATAAATACATATAAGAATAAGGAATACATCCACCATTTTAAGTTGGGCTAGTTAGGATTTATATCTGGGCCACGTTACGATAACCATTTTGGAAATTCTTTAGCAAAAGATCACCAATCTTTAACATATTTGAATTATCTTGCTAACTTAGGAGTTTTCATCAAATGAACATTTTAAGCAAAACGAAGAGATAAAGGCTTTTCTAACCATAGGGTAGAGCTGGGATTGGAATGCCTCTTAACTTGAAGAGAGAAACCTTCCAGAAATGTTAAGCCAAGCTTGGGAAAATCACTAACCTTAGTCTTAACCTCTACACCTTTCATGAGCATACATGTTATCATTCATGAAAATATGCATCATTCGCATAGGCATTAACATATACTTCATTTTAAACATATTTGCATTGTTACCAACTCTAGCATTTGCATTACTTTCCATGCATCTACATAATGGCTAGTCTTGGTGTTTCAACTTACATGCATCCAACTCACATGCATTTCTCCCTGTGGATCCTATCACGTGCATTCATCTTTATCTGTGTGCATTTTCATTCATGAGCCTTGTCACTTATGTGTATTTATGAGCATCAGCACTCATATGTGTTCTCACTCACACACAATTGCATTCATGTGCACTCTCATTCATCGCATTTGCATTGACATGTATTCGCATTCATTTATTTGCACTTATGTGCATTTCCATTCATATCCATTCGCACTATAGGTATCCATACTCATGCGCATATACACTCACGTGAAATCACACTTACCTACATTAACACATATATTCTCATTCATGAGCATTTGCACCCATGTGCATTCCCGCTTATGTCTGGTAACACTCAAAGGCACCCATGTCCATAGGCCTTCACTGTCATGTGCATTTGTATTTCTACACATTCGTATTCACGAGTCTTCACCATGTTGCCTCACATGTATGTACATCATTTCATGTGCATAAGGTCTTGAATAAAAGGTATCTTTATTAACTTCCCATGAAACCACATAACATGGTGTTTATGCCTTATCAGGACATTCATGACATACACCACATTTCCTCTTTTGAGAATGTCGACTAAAAATCTCCAAAAGCATCCCTTGACGACATTTCATCGAAAGCTTTCAAAGCCTCTCTTAAGGATGTTTCATCAAAAATTTTTAAAGCTTCTTTTAAAGATATCTCATTAAAAAATTTTAAAGCCTCTCTCGAGGATATTTTAAAAATCGCTAAAGCCTCTTTTGAGGATTTTTTTTTAAACTTTTAAAGCCTCTCTTGAGGGTATTTTAAACACTTTTAAAGCCTCTCTTAAGGATATTTCATTAAAAAATTTTTGAGCCTCAATTGAGGATATTTTAAGAACTTCCAAAGCCTTTCTTGAGGACATTTCATCAAAATTCTAGGCTTCTCTTAAGGATATTCCAAAAGCCTCTAAAGTCTCTATTAATGACATTTTCATCAAAAAAACCATCAAAGCTCTCTTGAGCGTATCTCAAAAAACTTTAAAACCACCCTTTAGGACATTTCATCTATAGCCTCTCTTAAGAATATCTCAAAAATCTTCAAAGCCTCCTTTTAGGACATTTCATCCAAAACGTCTCTTAAGAATATCTCAAAATACCTTAAAGCCTCTCTTAAGGATATTTCAAAAACTCCAAAGCCTTTCTTAAAGACATTTCACCCTAATCCTTTTTTAAGGATATTTTAAAAACTTTCAAAGCCTCTCTTGAAGACATTTCATCAAAACTTCTAATGCCTCTTTTGAGGATGTTTTATCAAACATTTTAGAGCTTCTCTCGAGGATATCCCAGAAAACCTTTCTTGAGGATGTTTTAATCAAGACAATATTTAAGCCTCTCTCGAAGATGCCTATAGCACTTCTCATGAGGACTTTGTTTTCAAATTTTTGAATCAAACTTAGGGATAGGTCGAGCCTAATAATGCATTAGATCTATTTTCCATTTACTTTTAAAAAAGAGTTTCACCCCTATAAAGTCAAGCCCAACATAGCTAGCCATATGTTAGGCCTAGTGAAGTTGGCCCATACTAAGAATCAAGCCCAATGTAGTTAGCTATCTGGTAAAGCCCAATAAAGTTGGCTCATAATTAGAGTCAAGCCCTCTATAGTTGGCCATATTATAAGCCTAGTGAAGTTGGCCCAAACTGAGAGTCAAGCCTAACGTAGTTGGCCAGGTAGTAAGCCTAATGAAATTAGCCCATGTCAAGAGTCAAAGCCTAATATAGCTTTTTTCGCCTAGTGAAATTGGCCAATATCGAGTTAGCCCATAAAAGCTGGGCAGCATTAAGTTTGTCCACCGAGTTTATCCATAAAGAACTGGGCATGTATTGAGTCAAAGCCCACATTAGTTGGTGCCTATCTAGAAGGTCAAACCTTAGAAAATCCTATAGAAGCTTATTTAGATTATTATTGCAATTGCTGCCATCATATCATAACCATCATGAGGAAACAATTAGTTAGATCTCCTTTTTTATAGGAACTTAAGAGGCATAATTCCACATTGGACAAAATAGTGTTTATTTTTCTTTGCTTGATTCTTGATTCTCAGCAATAGTCAAAGAGGGGCAGTCGTAGACAAAAATGCACCCATTTCTCTTTTTAAGCCAATTTTTAACATCTTAGGACTTATTTGGAAGGTAATAGAATAAAATAATAAAAATAAAAAAGAGGACGATAGTCAGTCACTATAGGTGACTTGACACAGGTGAAAATTTTTTTGTGAAAGTTTGGAATGCCTATGGACCCTATTGAAAAAATATGAAAAAAGAACGTAATCATTTGAGGTATGATCAAGTTCATTCAGACAAGCATGGATCAATTCCTTATCATTTGTGGCTAAGATATAATGTTAAGAGAGCCAAAGATGCATAAAATTAACATTTTTTCATGTTTTTATTGATACAAGGCTTCCACATTAGCAAAACTTCAAAATTCATAGGTTGTGTTGATACTTTGCTTTATATATCGATACAACATGTCATCATATCAAAATTTTGCTTCATGTATCGATACATTGGCTTGTTGTATCAATACTAGGCTTGGTGATAGCTTAAAATCATGATTTTTGGCCAAATGTATTGATACATGAACATTTGTATCAATACAAGGCTCAATGTATCCATGCAATCTTTAATGTACTGATACATCTGGGTAAATTTTATTCAAGGTATTGATACAAGATGCATTTTATGGATACATTAAGGTAGAATAGCCAAGTTCATGACATATTCATCCATTTGCAATTGTGACACTAAAACACATATTGGACCATATTATTGACACAAAAATCATTTAAATTCATACCAAGCCTAAGCATTTGACTTGTGATTGGATCAATTACATTTTTTAGGCCTAAACAGCCATGGTAAAAGACATTTTAAGGACTTAATGAAATTTGTTAAAGGGCAATATTGATCTTTCTCGTTGCTTAGTTGCATAAAGTGGCTTTGATCCATTAATTTTGTTGAGCAACCCAATAAATTTGAATGGCAACTGAGCATGGCACCTTGCCCATACATGAGTTACATGCACCAAAACCCCAAAATGCATGCCTTTTGCATTTTTATCTTCATTATTCACATGGCTATATAGGCAATGCTGGCTTAGCTGAGAAAAATGCAAAACAAACTGAGGTTTTCATTCTTACACTCTTTAAAAACATTCTTTAGCCACCAAAAAACCAAAAACACTTTCTTTCCCATAGCTCTCTTAAACCACCACTAAACACCCTTTCAAAAAACTCCTTTTCACTAATCTTTCCTGTCAAAACTCCTTTTATTGTTAATACATCCCTTAAGCTTATTCTTGGCCATGCTTTCTTGCTAATTAATAGCAAAAGAAGGGAAAAAAGTAAGCAATAAGTGTAAAGGCTTTTCTGCTTTACATCACTAGCAAGGCTTTTAAGCTTTTAGGTATATTTTATATCTTTTCTCCGTTCATTTACTTGCCTTCTTGCATTTCCATCATCTTAATAAACCAATCCATGTAACCATAACCCTATTCTTAGGAGTTTCATGCATTTTGTGGCCTTGGTTATGGTAGACTTAAGAGCTTAATGTTTTACTAACCTTTCTACTACGTTTTACTAAGCTTGTGTGCTAGTTTTGCTTTAAAATCATGTTTTGATGCTGTCCTAAAAATTCTAGAATATTTTTTCTTGATTAAACATGTTTATGTCATCTTTTGTCGCATAACTTTTGATGTCGCTCATAAATCTAACTTTTCTATGCACTTTCTTGCTTATCCCTTGCATTTTTGTCATTTTTTTTATGTTAAAATGTCATCGTTATTTGTTTAGAAATGCTATCCATGTTCATTATCATGTATGTCATATTTAGTTCATAATGCTTGTTTGTTTGCTGCAAAATAATTAGTTTTTTAAAGAAACACCCAAGTTAAGCCTATTTTACCTTAAATAAATAAAGATTAACATAGATTTAAATGTTTTTACTAATTGGTCTTCCAATCTTAGGGAAAAATCAAGCTTTCCATGTTTGGATTCAAGGTTAATTTGGTTAAAGATCTTGATTTTCAAAGTAAGATCTTTTTTTATTTGTTTTAAAATGTTTGTGCCATGATTGTAAGGCCTAATACCCATTGCTCGTGACTTTGGTTAATAAGCTGTTCCATTGTCCCAAATTACTTTTGGATTATGTGAATAAGTTTATGAAGCCATTTTCATTAACCCTCTTTGTTATAGACATTTGGATATCCATAACCAAAGCCTATTTCAAGAAAACCTGAAAACTAAAAAAACTCCCCTGTTTTGCCCTAGTAGCATTGTAGTCACAACTTAGAAAATCATTTTTTAGCCTAAAACATTTTTACAAATTTTTTTGATATTTTCCCTTAAAAGGCATCAAATTAACTTTCTGAATATGCCCTAAGATCATTCTAGATGAGAGGGTTATGATTTTTGAAACCTTCTTTATCTAGAATATTTGGAACCAGTGATTTACATTCTGTTTAGGCCATTTCAACCCACCATGTGGTTTTTTTAGACTTTTAAAATATTTGTTTCCAAAAGCTACATGAAATTTCCTCTTCAGAAAAGGTATCATTTGTCTGAAACAGTTTTTCAAATTTCATAACACCCTTTCCCCTACACATGTTGCCAATGCTAAAGCAAACTCAACATCAAAAATTAATTCCACCTAGGAAGTGATTTCTTAGGATTTTTAGGTTTTTTTTATGTTAATCCTTATCGAGTTACCTTTCTAATAGTACCTTTGTTTACCTCTTAAAACTTTTAGATGAATTTAGAGTAAATTTGGAAAGGGCAATAGTGCGATGATGTCTTTTGTTTTTAGACTTAAAAATTAAACTAATTTCTCGACCCACTTTTTCAAGGCATTCAAGTGCCTCAAAATGCATCCGATTGATTCCTCACAGAGTCGAATGACACAAAACAGGTCCTACGAGTTTTAGAATAAGGCCAAAATTTTTAATTTTATCTTTTATTCAAATTATGGTTTTAATTTTAAAATACCCTTTTTCATTAAAGAATATTCTTTTTCTTTAAAAAAAAAATTCTAAAATTTTCACCATTAGGGTTACTCCAAACCCATCATCTAAAGGTATACTCTAATGATGCTTTTACAAACTTCATTCAAATTCAAAAAATCACTAAAAAATTTCACCATTAAAGGTACTCCAACTAATCTCTAAAAGAATACTCCAACTCGTCTTTCAAACATCACTCAAAATTTTAAATTTTCTTTCTCTCAAATTCCCTTGTGCCTTTTAATCAAAATTTTCTTTTCCACACCTTAACAACCATTGAGTCCAAATGCATCTCAAAATTGTCATCTTGATTATTCCTTAGTAATCTAAGACAATTGCAAGATACATTTTGACCGTCCCTTCTTTTATGCTTTTGTGTGTTTATTTTTCCTGTGATATTATTGTATTACTTTTCATCTTACTAACACGTTTTCTTTTGTGACGCCCATTCAGCACTTATATTTTTAAATCATCTTTTTAATTATAAGACAATGCTTTGAATTGTTATCTCTACAGTGCTTGACATGGAATATTTAATTTTTAAAATTAAATTCGGAGATCATTTTCATCAAAAAATCCCTATGTTCTCTAAATCCATGAGGCACATATGATATTCAAATTTTTTTAAAACCTAAGTCTACAATTTTTACACAAAATTCATGCATTAAAATGGGATTATATCAAAATAATGACAATTCAAAACTAAAAAAAATTTGAACCAACATAAGACACGGCTAGCAAGTATCAATTTCGATCATTGTAGGAATGTTATTCCTTCCATGTGTAACAAACTCCTAAACCTAATTGACGATACTCAGGACCTCGTTGACCTTGAATTTGATTTTTTAACTTTCGTAACTTGGAATATCATTTTCAATAGGCATCCAGTAACACCTAGCCTAAATGATTGGTGGTGACTTCAAGTTTTTAGCCACTTCATGGTGGCCATCCAAAGCCAGTTGGATAAGTGATTTATCCGACAACCCTTTCTCTCTCTATCATCTCATCATGCCTAATGCAAATCTCGATTGAGGATAACCTAAAGGTAATTCCTTTTAAGTCATGTGCATTACCATTTGAATCATTTAGTGTCATGTTTGGGCACATTGCAACAAAATAATATGGGTTTGAGAGACATTATCGCCCATCTTGAGTATTCAAAATTGAGTTTTTTGAGTAAATTTCCTATCACTTGCTTATTTTGTCTGGGCCAATTTCTAGCACCTTGAGACAAAATCAAAAGATGATAGAATTAAAAAATAATAAGAATAAAATAGAACCACTACCGACTACTGTGTCACCTAGCCTATTAGCCGATATGGTACAGGTGAAAATTATTTTTAGAAGGTTTAAAATGCCTATGGGTTGTATTGAATGAAAAATGAAAAATAAGGCATTAAAGATCATTATTTGGGGTATCCCTGAAGTCATTCAAATGAGCACAGGTAAGTTTTCCACTGTTTGTGACCAAGGTGAGGTATTCAAAGAGCTTAAGGTACATGTAAGTCATATTGGTGCATAAATATTAATATAAAGCTTTCATGTCACCAAAAATTCAAATTTTCACATGTAGTATCGATACAAGAGGGTTTGGTATCGATACTTAAGGTGTGGTCTTGATGCTTATTGTGTTTGTATCGATACAGGCCTTGGTAGTTACTAAAGTTGTGATTTTTAACAAAAAGTATCGATACATAAGCAGGAGTATTGATTCAAAGCCTTAGAGTATCGATACATACCTTTAAGTCTCGAGACTGGAAATAATTTTTTGCTCTTGGTATTGATGCACACTTCATTATATCGGTACTTATGGGTAAAAATTGCCTTGTGTATCGATACAAAGTGTTTTGTTTTGATACACTAAGGTATTTTTGCCCGGCTCGAGCCATCTTTCAGCCTTTGAAAATTTAATTCAAACATGTTTCTTGCACCAAGAATCATTAAAATTCATACCAAGACCTAGCTATGGGCTTGTGATTGGACTTAAACAAAATTTTAAAGCCAAATAGCCAATGACAAGGGACATTTTCATGAAATATATGTTTGTTAAACAGCATGTTTGGCTTTTCTCCAGTTGCAGATTGTTACAGCCTTTCTGCATTACCTCTCTGCATGACAGAACTAATGGAAATAAGAGTAGCTGAGCATAATACTTGAAGTTGTCTCCTCGTATATAAATGAAAGATAAAAAATGCCCTTGCCTTGTCTCCAAAAGGGGTCCAGAGCTAGCTTAGTAGGAGGAATCAATCATTTTTCCTAGCAATCTCCAAAAAACCTTCAGCATCCTCTAGTCCCAAAACACTCCCAAAAACACTATTCTATTGCCTTCCACCCTTAACCTTCCTCCATTGCCATAGCTCCTTAAAATCACCATTAAAAAACACTTCCAAGACCCTCTATTCCCTTCATCCTTCTTATTAAAACTTTCTTCCATCAACACCCTACTAGAAAACTTTTTTTTCATCATTTGCTTGCACAAACATTAAAAAAAAAAGTAAAGAAGGTGAGTCCTAAGTTGCTACTCAAAGAAAAAGGCTAAAGCTTAAGGCTTTTGTTATATTTTCTCACTAGCTCTATTTCTTTTCTTATTTCTGGCACTTGTATCATTTTAGTGAAACCATTTATACTGCCATGACCATTATAGGACTCCGTGCATTATTATTGCCTTGGTTATGGTAATCTTAGGATTTTGATATTCTTTTAATCCTTGGTATTGCTTGGTAGGCTAAATATCTTCTCTTTCATTCTGTCATCAAAGCAGTTCCTTATTCATGCATTTTCTATCATGTTTCGTCTATTTTCACATGCTTAACACATACTGGAATGTTCCTCTTAAAGTTCATTGAGTGTATTCATGCATCTTCTTACATTTTAATGAGTCTCATGGTAGAAAAATGCTATCTTGGACATTCCAGCATGTTTTTCTCTACTTAAATATGTTCATGTCATCTTTCATAGCATGATTTTTGAAGCCATTCATGAAGTTATCATTACCATGCATTTTATTTATCATCCTTTGCATTTTTGTCACCTTTTTCAGTCAAAATGTCATCTTTGTGTATTTGCATGTGGTATCCCTATTCATTTTTGTGTATATTGTAATTTGGTCATGAGGCTTGCTTCTTTGTTAATAATCTGATTTTCAAAAAAATCCCCAAGTTAAGTTTATGCTACCTCCAATAGATGAAGAATAGCATGGATTTAATGTTTCATAAAATTGGTATTCCAATCTTGGGGATAAATTAAACATTTCAAATCTGGATTCATGGTAAAATAAGTTTAAAGATGCTATTTTTCAAACAAAAATGATCTTTTAGTTGATAAAAATATAGTAAGCCATGATCTTAAATTTAACACCTTTATGGTGGCACCGTCAACAAGTTGTTTCGTCATCCTAAACTATTCTGGGATTATGGAATGAATCCGTGATGCCCATGTCATTCTTTTCCCTATGTTATGGATGTTCGGACATCCATAACTCGAATTTCCCTAAGACACCTAAAAAATCAAATAGTCCCCAGTTTTTGCTTTAGCAGCATTGTAGTCCAAGTTTGAAAAGTTATCTCCAAACCGTAAATAATTTTTATAACTTTTTGATATTTTTCCCTTAAAGCACGTTGAAATACCTTTCCAACATTGTCATGTTTACCCTTGGATCATTCCACATGAAGGAATTACCATTTTTTGAACATTTGCTGCCTGGAACCCCTAGAACCAGCATGTTATATTCTTTTTAGGTAATTTTGGCCCATCAGATGATTTTTTTTATATCATTTAAACATTTTTCCCAGAAAGTTTGCAAAATTCTCTTTCTAAAAAGGTAATATTTATGATTTAATGATTCTGGATAAGCCTAGAATGATTTTTCAAAGTTCATCACACCCTTTTCTGTACCTACTGCCAGTGTTGAAACGGACCTAATTCTAAAAATTAATTCCATCTAGAAGGTGATTTTCTAGGATTTTTAAAATATTTTTATATCAGTTTCATCAAGTTACGTTTCCAATGGTTCCTCGCTTACCCCTTAAAGCCTTTCTATGAACTCGATATAAATTTAGAAGGGAGACGATGCAATGTTGTCCCTTATTTTAACCCAGTTTCCAAAACACCTTTATAGAGACATTTGAATGTCTTAAATGCATCGATTGATTCCCTTACAATGTAAACCCTTTAAGCTTGGATCAAGGCTTAGGAAAAAATCATTTTATTTAAATCTTTGATTTCTTATTTTCAAAATACTTTTTTTTCAAAATATATTTTTCTTTTAAACACCAAAGTTTTCATCTTTAGGGATACTCTAACCCTACCTCTCTGAAGGGATACTTCAACCTCATTTTTCACTAGAAAACTTGAATTTCTCCCTTGGATTTATTTGACATTCTTAATTAGTTTTTTAAATCATCCAAAAATTTCATTCTTGGTGATTCTCTAACCCTAACACTCTGAGGGGTTACTCCAATCCCATTTTCCACCAATAACTCAAATTTACTCTCTTAGGTATATTCGAGATTCCAAATTATATTCATAAAATATCAAAATCTTTATCTATGTGGATATTCCAACCTCATTTCTTCGAGAATATGCTCTAACCCATTTTTACGTCAAAATTCTAAAAATATTTTCTTTTTTGGATATCCCAAATTTTTTTGATTAAAACTTTTTTCATCCCTTAAATTACCACCAAATTCGTCTCCAAATTATCATCCTATTTATTCTTTAATCAAAAACAACTATGAGATACATTTTAATTGTCCCCCTTTTTATGTTCTTTTATTTGAGATTGTTTGTTTGTAAAATCATTATATTCTTTTTCATGTTGCTTGTAGTGACTCATCCATTTTTAAAATTTGTTTTCAAAAAAAAAAATTGCAAGGCAATGTTCCATGTCGATATCCATCTAGTACCTGATATGGAATATCTAAATGTTTAAAATTTAATCTAAAAATTATTTTCATAAAAAAAATCCCTACATTCCTCATACCTCCTTGGCACTTAAGTAATCTAAAGTTTTCTGTCAAAACCCAAATTTACAATTTCCACTGAAGTTCATGCACAAAAAGGATTATATCTAAATAATGACCAAAAAGTGCCAATTAATTCAAAACCAAAGTGAGATAGAGTTAGCGGGTACTGATTTTTGGCATCATGGGGGTGTTAATCCTTCCCAACATGTAACCAACTCTCGAAACCCAACCAACAATTCTTTACACCTTGTAGCCCTTGAAATCATTGTTTTGAGTTTTGTAACTCAGGATATTGTTTTCAATGGGCGTCTGATCATGCCTAGCTTAAAATGGTCGGTGGTGACTCCAGATTTATGGTTAGTTCCCAATAACTTTCTAAGACTAGTTGGATGAACGATTTGTTCGACAATTTTTCTCCCCTCCATATTATAATGCCTAATCCAAATCCCAACCAAGGGATAACTCAAAGGCTTCAACCAAACACCATATATATCTTTTAACTTGTGTACACCCACTTTGAATTGTCTTCAGATAAGAATAGAAAAGGGTACATGGTATAGCTTGGTGACTCCACTAAGGATAAGATTTAGAGAGTTAAGCCTATGACTAGCTATATCTCACTCGATTCTTGGCTTTTTCAAATTTCATTATTATTTTTTTATAATCATCTTTTACCTTTATCCATTAACTTTTTATCTTTTATGGTTTTTGACCTATGATTGTCAGGGACTATTTTGTTTCTGAATAAATATTGACTTGAATAAAGTATGGTAATATCGGGGTAAAACAAAAAGGTTTGGTTATTTCCTTTACACACGCCATGCACTTACATGTGCATTAGATTCCCATTAAACACTATGGTGAGGTTACGGTCCCAATTATTAGGACAAAGTGAGCTATCCACCTTTGTGACTATCCCTTCACATAGGCATGGTAAGACCTTCCAGCATGTAAATTACCTATGTCTCTTGTGAGTACCTTTTCATATTTGCATAGGGAAATTAACCACCAGATTGAACCTATTTTGCCAAACCTACAATAGGCCTAGGATCGGGGTGCCTTGGCTATCCTTATCAAATGGAAAAATGATTTAGGTACCAATCTAGTTGTCAACTTAAACCTAAATGAGCCAAACCATGTCAAACCATTCCAAAGTGCTTTAAAATAACTTGAATAATAGGGCCACTTAGGGAAACATTTGTTACCTTCACTTTTATATACCATGTTACGCATACAATAATAGACATTATTGCCTACATTTGTTATTTTATTTCATAATCAATTTTAATGTATGCTATAATGTTTTACGGCTAACCCCCTTAATAAATAATGACAAATGAATGCCACCAACAATGCCCTATGTCACCATACAAAAATCATATCTGACCAAAATAAATCGGTATGATATCCAAATAACTATTTAACATGTGCTTGTCATAAATGGTGACAAAAGAACGTTGCCACTTAATTTGTCAGTCTTGTCCTTACAAGGTATCGTGTTACCTTGCTAAAGGTAATTTTAAACCTGATATGCCACAATGCTATCTGATTGTTATCAATTGTCATGTTGCCCTTAGGCATCATACCATATATTGTTAAGGCCATTTTAATGATATTTTGCTATTATTTTTTATATATATCCTTATTTTTATGATTATTACTTTGTGACATCATTAACTTGTTTCTTTTTATTTTTCTGTTTGATTCATGCATCATTTCATCATAATCATCATCATTATCAGACAATTGGACAAAGGTATAGTGTTCACCAAGGAGTGTTTGTCATGGAGCGACAATCCACTTCATATCTAAAGCCTTTTGAGAAAGTTCAAGCATGATTAGAGCACCGACAATGTGAAAATGGGGACATTCTCAAAATTAGTATGTTTCAACAATGCATGAAAGTTCAATAGCTAGAATGATTACCAAGAGTTGAAGCATATATAGACCAGTTGGGACAATAGCAAGAGGGAATTATTCACTAAGAGATATGGAGATATAGCCCTTTTACTCCAAGTTCATTTGGATGTTGGTCTGTTGCAAGCAGAATCTTAGTTTTGGAACCCAGATTTCACTTTCAATCATGAAGATTTGGTCCCCATAGTTGACAAATACACTGTGTTACTCAATATTGATTTAGCTTTACACCCTCCAACTTTGAAGAAAAGGTTACCTCAGATTTTCGAGGAAATGAAATCTTGGATCGAGGATCGTATCAAGAAGAAAGGAAAAAGTGAGTGCATCCTATAGGCTTATTTGAAAAAAACAATGGTGAGTACCATTGATATCAGAAAAATTCAAGATTTCTATGCTCTGGCTATATATAGTCTGGTTATATTTTTAAAAACATTAGGCTATGTTGAAGCTATAGTAGTATATCTCTTTTCCCAATTATGCTGCAACATCAATCCTAACAAGCCATCGTTACCGAAAATATTTGAGCTCTCAATTTTTGTGAGAAAAAAGTACGAGTGGCATTACCGAATGCATGCCATTTTTTATCAGTCATTTTTTTCCCGAAGAAAAGAGGATGTCGTACAACTTCTTACCCAGCTTTAGCCTTATCTCTAAGGCCCTTGAGAAAGAATGGCCTCAAGATAAGTCCGAAGAGCAATAGGTCTAAAAATTTCGAAACCTTAATGGAGAAGAAGTGACAAGCAAGGCCTTTTGGTTTTCAACAAAAATAATCATATACCGATGCAGAAATTACAGTTGTGCACCACTTATGGGATCATAGGGAAACACTAGTTACACACCAATCTTAGTCCTATGACAATTTCAATGTCGATAATTTATCCCTTCGCCCAAGACCTAGAGCATGGAATTTTGACTATGGTGAACCTGATTACAAGTCAAAAGTTCAACTAGCTTTCCATGCTTGCAGACAAACCTGTTGTATGCAAAGGTATTGAAATGGGCCCTGGGATACAACAAGTAGAGGATTTGTTGCATCAATTATGCGTTGCCTCTATCTGGTGTTGGAACATCACAAATACCAGCTAATGAATTTACCGCTGAGACTAAATTGCTCAAGCAATAGTTCGAACATGACAGGTAACTTTTACCAAGGAAATCATTGGCTTAAAGGAAGAGAAAAGTTAACTGGAAATAGACCTCTATCTTCAAGATAGGGAGATAAACCAGGCTATCAAAGAAAAATCCACTTTAAGGAGGATCTTGAAAGTTTGAGGAAAAACTATGTGGCCCTTAGCAAAGCAAGCAAGTCTCAATGCCTTGGTAAGTTGTTAGTTAAGTGGAAGGCAGAAATTGCTAACTTAAAAAGGAACTACATCGATGTAGAGAAGCAGCTAGGGTCAATAAGGAAAAGCTTATTAAAACTCGCGCCTTTGCATCACCTTACCAAAAGAAGAATGGACAGCTAAAAGCTCGAATCAGGGATTTGAGAGTAAACCACACTAAGAATAAGACTCAGACACTTAAAATTTAAGATTTAGATCATTCTCTTCAAGCTTGCCAAGACCAAGTTGATGAATTAGTAAGAGCCTTCAAATAACAGAAGTAAGAATGGCTACAAGTGGTTGATCAAGTAAGCCAAAATTATCAAGACCATCACCGTTATCTCAATGAACAGATTAAGGTAGCCTAGTCAGAGCCTTAGAACATGATGGATGTAGCTTGATCCTTAACACATGACATCTTGCCCATCGGAGCCCATGAACAAGAATAGTTGTATTTTATGGAAAATATGATCAAGTAATGTAACAGTGTCAAGCATTTTTAAAGCAATCAGGTGTAGTAGGTATATTTTGTTACTATAATGAAAGATGCTATTGATGAAGCTATCCCTTAAGTCTGATTGTCCCATGTGCATTTGCATGATTAATCTAATACATTTACTACTTTATACATTCATGTTAATTGTCATCTAATTCAATAATCATCTTTATCTCATCAAAGATGTTCACAACATATAATAAAATCTAATTCAGTAATAATCTAAAGTGAAGGTACTCTAAAACACGAAACCTATAGTTTGTCATCAGTATAACACTTACAATCATTAGGAAGCCATAGAGAATAATCACTAAGCCTACATTGAGTGACTTGAACTCATGTATAATGAGTCTTAGAAGTAATCACTCTGTAGGAATGAAGAACTCAAAGCTCAAATTGTGGAATTGACTAAGCTATTGTTCGAGGCTTTGAAGGAAAAAGGGAAAATAAGCATTGTCAATGCAGGAAAAAAACCAGCAAATTCCAAAAGCAACTTAAATGGTGGTACTAAAGCCACCATTGCTTAGGAAGGGGCATTACATAGACAACATCCTCTAATAGCAAAGCTCCTGTATACTTAACCATTCATTTACATTAACATTGCAGCAGCATCTTATCTAGTCCAAAGATTTTAGGGTGTGGGCTCTTCACTAGCAAGGCTTATAGTCTCAGATCTCGATAACTAAATAAAACAAGAAAAAGCAAAAAGGTCCTCAAAAAATAATAAAGGCTTAAACAATTATCAATCACTAAAAAAGAGCCCTTGAGCTATTGAAAAAAGTGACAAATTAGGTGTAGTAGATGCAAAATCTTTGGGATTAGTTTTTAGTCTCATCATCCTACCTAAATTTAAAGTGTCCGATTTTAAAAAGTACAATAGGACTATAGACCCCATGGTATACCTTTGCATGTATTGCTGAAAGATGATCAAGTATGAGGAGGACGAAAAGCTACTGATCCATTATTTTTAAGATAGTTTAACTAGGGCAGCTATCCGTTGGTATATAGGGCTTAATCCCATAAGAATTTAGACATAAGCAAATTTGGCTTGTATTTTCCTTGAATAATATAAGCACATGTCTGACTAGGCTCAGATCATCTCTCTTTTATGAACATGGAAAAGAAACCCTCTTAGAGCTTCAAGAGTATGTTCATAGATAGAGAGAGGAAGTAGCTCAAGTTCATCCCTTTTTGACCAAGAAAGAGATAAGGGTCATTTATTAACACTTTATGGGCTCCCTACTATGAAAGATTAATAGGAAATGCCATGAAAAATTTTATTGATATGGTTATATCAAGCGAAATGGTCGATAAAGCTATCAAATGTAGCAAGATATCCATTGAAGGATCATTCTAGTAGGTTAAGAAGTTACTAACTAAGGGTAAGAAAAAGGAGGTGAATGTTGTCAGCAAAAGTCCTAGCAAGGTTAATCGAAATCCACATATGATGCAGGATATGTATTTCATGAACATGTTGCATCTAAGTTTTAACCCCTACTCATTAATACCAAAACTAATGCATTCTACTGGGATCATTCCGACAATAAGCTTTGCATCAAATCCTATTTCAAGCACAGGCCAGAACACATAATCTCATAATGCAAACATAAAAAAGCTTCAAATAATCAACAAGCACCTCAAGAAAAGGAAAATTTTGAGCCACTTTCTTATTCCTACAAAGAGATCTACTCTCGTCTATTGGTAGGGTAGTTAGTGGCCCCAGTATTTATAAACCTAAGATTGCCTCCATACCCTTAATGGTATGATACCAATGCCTATTGTGAGTACAATTCTAAGGCATGAGGCCACTCTATTGAGAATTGGACCTTATTTAAGAGAAAAGTATAAGGTCTACTAGAAAAAATTATGATTAAGGTCAAATAAGGGCTTGACCTAACATTGGAGCCAATCCACTTCCTAACCATGCGAAGCCATGAGTGAATGTGGTGATTAAGAGAAAAAGATGTTAGGTCAAAAGAAGCATTAGAGAAGTTGAAACCCAGTGAACAAGGTTTAGCAAGCCTTTGTGAAAGCTAAAATAATGTCAGATGTTAAAAATCAAAGCACAAAGCCACTGAACCATCCTACTATCACTGCAATCAAGGGCAGACTCTGTAACACTACATTTTTCTTAGAATTTGTCCAAGGTATGATGGATAGGTAAAAAATTGAATTCTCTGAGGAGATTGACGAGTACATCTATCCATCTATTTATACCATAGACAAAGAAAGACTTTCCATTGACTGGGTTTCAAGTTGTTTCTCTCTAATGAACATGGAAAATAAAGTTAAAGAAAGCTTCAAGCAATATGCTTTAAGGTGGATAGAAAAGGCTGCCCAGATTCACCCCTTACTGATAGAAAAATAAATGATTGTTAGATTTATTGGTACATTACAAATACTTTATTATGAGGAAGTAGTGACAAGAACCTTGAAGAGCTTCACAGATGTAGTCATTTTGTGTGGATGATCGATGAAATTATAAAGAGGGGGCTCAAGCAAAGACAAAGGAAAAAGAAAAGTTAAAGCCAAACAACAACCAAAATTCAATACTCTTTAAACATGTGAAGAGTTCTATCCTATGGTTCAAAGGATGATAAATGAGGGTAGCATCGAATTATATGATAAAAAGCAAGCCTCTAATACCCGATCAGCAAATATGGTACCATTTATCAAGCCACCAAGAGGGAGGGGAATAATCCTCCTTATGGTGTTAGAAGGCCATTAGTTTTGTTCAACAATCGACCAAGAGTCAAAGCTGCCCCTGTTCAACCCATGACAAAAATGATCATTCAACTTCTATCTTTTTTCCTTATAAAGATGATAAGGTAGTTCTTTAGAAATAAGAAAGTAAAACCTTAATCATTAGAGAATCCAGTCAACAGCTAGCAAATATTGATCTTTTAGAAGTAAGTCATTTAACTCGGAGTGGTAGATGTTATGCCACAATAGCATCAAAAGATGAAACTTAGCAAAAGAATACAACCTCAAGCACCGAAGTCTGTAACTAAAGACTCCGATCCGATAACTGTCAAAGTGCAAGTGAGTGAGAAAGAAGCTATGAAATTTTTTAAGGTCATCAAGCCCAGTGAATATAGCATCGTCGATCAGTTGAACAAGTAGCCTGCCAATATATGTATGTTATCACTAGTATTGAATTTTGAAGCTCATGAAAATGCTCTCTTTAAAGTCCTAAATGAGGCATGTGTCCCTCCAGACATCTTAATAAGCTAGTTGGATTGCCTAGTAAGTAACATCACTACCGACAGCTTTATATCTTTCAATAATGATGAAATCCTACATAAAGGAAAAAAAACTATAAGATTCTTCACATCACCACATAATATAAAGGTAGAATGTTGCCTAAGGTGCCTATTGATAATGGGTCGGCTCTAAATGTAATACTTGTATCATGCTTGAGCAAGCTCCCTATTGACACATCTCATATCCAAAATAGTCGCACAGTGGTGCAAGCATTCGATGGAACTTATAGGTACATTGCGGGAAATATCACCATTCCACTTCAAATTGGCTCATGCATTTATGAAGTAGACTTTTATGTGATGGATATTGCTCCATCATATAACTATCTATTAGAGAGGCCCTAGATTCACTCCCCGCCCAAATATGTTTGGAAGTGAGATAATTATCTCTTCAACATAGCTGCATTTCTTTTCGAAAGATGATTGAGCTCCCACATCTTTCGTTTTGTTCTCAAGGCCCTAAACTTATTAAAATCTGACTAAGAGAACAAACACAATCAAAAATCAAATAGAAAAATTATAAAAGACAAGAAAAATGAATTTCTAACTCAAGAAATAAATATTAGTTCTAACAAAATAAGTTATTAGGATAAAATATTAGAATCATAAAAAAAAATTTTTGGTAAATATTAAAAAGAAAAATATTTGATTAATCCGTAAATTTTATTTTTTTATAAAATTTTTCATTGAAAAGATATAATAGATATTCTTCTATATATCATTAATATTCCAAGAACCAATACACAACTTTTCTTGAATCAACAAAAAAAATGATTGAGAAATTCACTTACAATAATTAAGTAAATCAAGAAAGAATTAATAAAACAACTAAAAATGCAATTCATTTTATTTCAACTATAAAAAACTTGCTTTCTAATATTAGTATTAGAAATAAAAATGCAAAAGCTTTTTCTGACTTTAATCAGAAGTCAAAATTCACCATTGAAAACAAAGTTGTCAGTATTGGTGGAAAAAAATATAATTGCTACTACTTAAGCCGATGCCTATATTGAACCAGATGGTGATATCCTAGAATTTTTGTTTCAATCCTTTTGAGTTTATTGATGCCACTTATGTCAAGTAAGGGTTACCAGTTCTTAAGCCTCACCTATTGAAAAACACTCATATGGGTATAATGTTAACTATTGGCAAAGGTGTCCGGGCTGGAAAAGGACTCAAAAAACACTTTTAAGGGATTGCCAAAGCCTCGAAAGTTGTCAACTAGATTGATAAAAGAAGGTTAGGATTCAAGCTCAGTGCATAGCAGAAAAGAAAACAAGCTAAAAAAAACCTGGAGAAAAAAATGGATCGTCTATTGGGACAAAATGTAGGCTATGAACAAATGATATTTCCACTGCTTCGAGAAAGTTTTCGTTCAAGAGGACATATGAATATTGGCTCTGCCAATGTTATGGTCATACTGAACAAGGCATTTGGTGATCTCTCTATCAATGTAGTTAATAAGCCAAAGACATCAATAATGGACCATGAGACTAGTCTGTGCCCTGAAAGATTTATTCTGAGTCTTTGGACTAAAACTCATATTCCTACACTATTCAAGTCTATTTCAAAGTAATGCTATAAACTAAACCTACATGCGTCTGCCAAAGAGCATTATAGGATCATTTGTATGGGTATCCTTTTATTATGTATTATCAATGAAAATGACTAAGCATTTTGTATTTCATCTTTTGTTCTTGCCAACTTTTAGACCTTTCTCTGCATATTTTTCCACCTTTATTATTCTTTTTCCATATTTCAGGCATCTGAATGAAAGTGACATGAATATTCATACTAAGACTTCGGATATAGATTTTGAACAACTAATCTACGTCAGCAAGGTCAAACCTGAAAGGGATTCTGAAGAAAGTTCCATATCGCCAGATTTGCTAAGATTAATTGAACAAGAGGAAAAACATATATTGCCTCATGAGGAACCTATAAAACTAGGAATAGAATAAGATCGAAAAGAACTTAAAATTAGAACTTCCATAAACCCTTCAATCCGAACTAAATTGATAAACCTTCTTAAAGAATATTGAAACGTGTTTGCTTGGTCCTACCAAGACATGCCTAGATTAGACACCCACATTGTGGTCCATAAGCTTCCCTTCAAACCTGAGTGTAAGCCCATACAACAATAGCTTAGAGGGATGAAACCTGAAATGCTTCTAAAGATCAAAGAAAAAAATGAAGAAGGAATTTGAGATAGGATTTGTCAAAATAGCCAAATATCTTGAATGGGTAGCCAATATAGTCCCAGTTCCTAAAAAGGATGGTAAAGTGCATATGTGTGTAGATTATACGAGCTTAAATTGAGCTAGCCCAAAAGACAATTTCCCTTTACCCTGTATCGATATCCTAGTAGATAATACTGCTAAGAATGCATTATTTTCCTTCATAGATGGATTTTCAAGGTACAACTAAATTAAAATAGCAGCTGAAGAAATGGAAAAGACCACCTACTATAAACTAATGCCCTTTGGGCTCAAGAACGTTGAGGCAACCTACCAAATGGTAACATTATTTCATGATCTCATGCATAAAGAAATTAAGGTCTATGTGGATGATATAATTGCTAAGTAGCCAAAGGAGAGTGAACATGAAAACTCTTCAAACGGCTTCACAAACACTAACTTAGGTTAAATCCCATAAAATGCATATTCGGTGTCACACGTGGTAAACTATTAGGCTTCATTGTGAGTGAAAAAGGAATAAAAGTTGATCCCAATAAGGTCAAGGCCATTTATAATCTATCACCACATTGAATTCAAAAAGAATTGAGGAGTTTCTTAGAAAGGTTGAATTACATAGCCCGATTCATATCTCAGTTGACTGATGAATGCGACCCAATTTTTTAGCTACTTTGAAAATAAAATCTTGGAGAATAAAATGAAGAGTGCCAAGAAGCATTTGATAAAGTCAAACCTACCTATCGAATCCTCTAGTACTCGATCAACTTTTAATCCTGTATCTATTAGTTTTTGACAAGTCAATGGGCTGTGTATTAGGTCAACATGATGAGTCAGGCAAGAAGGAACAAGCCATTTATTACTCAAGCAAGAAGTTCACGGAGTGTGAAAATAATTACTCAACAGTGGAGAAATTATGCTGTGCTCTAGCTTAGACAATCCAAAGGCTAAGGTAATACATGCTATACCATACCACATGGCTGATCTCCAAACTTGATCCTATTAACTATTTATACGAGGCCTCTGCCTTGTTAGGAAGATTACCCAGGTGGCAAGTCTTGCTCTCTGAATACAACATCGTGTACATGAACCACAAGCCAAAAAGGGTAGCGTAATAGCAAACTTCTTGGCAAGATAAGCCATGGATAACTATCACCCTCTGAACTTTGATTTCCCTAATGAAGACTTGATGTGTATATCTGAGGTAGAAAACATTTTCGATTGCAATTCATCTTGGAAGATGTACTTTGATGGAGCTTCAAACACCTTAGGACATGGAATCGGGGTAATTCTTATCTCATCGAAGGAAAGTACTACCCTTTTATCGTGAGATTAAACTTGGACTGTACCAATAATATAGCTGAACATGAGTCTTATGTCATGAGACTCTAAGCCGCCATTGAAAGGGGTATCCGAACGTTATAAGTATTTAAAGATTCGACCTTAGTCATCTCCCAATTGAAAAGAGAATGGCCAACACGTGATGCCAAACTAATTCATTATGGAAAGCTAATCTCAAAACTCAAGAAAGAATTTGATGATATCAACTTCCAACATTTACATTGAGAAAAGAATTAAATTGCTGACACCTTAGTCACCTATCATCTATTTCAAAGTGAATTGGGAATCGGGTATTGCTCCTATTTAGATGAACATCTATACAACATCAGCACATTGTTAAGATGTCAAAGAAAAGAAAGACTACCTGCCATAGTATCATGACATCCTTCAGTGCATCAAGGATCAGCAATACCACAAATGAGCTATCAAAACTGATAAGAGAACTATCCAAAGGATAGCTGCAAGTTTCATTTTGGATGGCAAAATTTTGTACAAGAAAGGTTGGGATCAAGTACTACTTTGGGGCGTGGATACCTCTAAAGCCAAAAGAATTCTTAAAGAAGTCTATGAAAGAATCTACAGTATACATGCTAATAGACACTGAATGGTGAAACAAGTCATGTAACTAGGCTACTATTGGTTGACCCTTGAAAATATTACATTAATTATGCTCAGACGTGCTATAAACGCCAAATCTATGTAGACAAAATCTACGTCCCACCGACATCTCTACATGTTATGACAACTCTATGGTCTTTTTCTATATGGAGCATGGACTTGATTAGACTGATTACCCTAAGGTTTTTAACAAGCATAATTTCATTTTGATCGCTATCGATTAATTCACTAGGTGGGTAGGAGCAGCTTCATATGCTAACGTCACATAATCCATTATATGCAAATTTATGAAATGAGATATTATCTAGAGATATAACCTTCTTGAGTAAATGATCATGGATAATGCACACAATCTAAAAAACAAAGTGATGCAGTAGTCAACTCTTAATTTAAGATCCAGCATCATAATTTCATCCTATACTGCTTGAAAATGAATAAGGCAGTTGAAGCAGCTAACAAGAATATCAATAAAATAGTTGAAAAGATGGTTGAAACCTTAAGGATTGGCACGAGTTGCCTGCATTACATGCCTATCACACGTACAAATTTCCATGGATTCTACCTTATTCTCCTTGGTCTATGGCATTGAGGCTATCCTACCTATCGAGATTGAAATCACCTCACTCAAAATCCTAATGGAATCACAACTTAAAGAGGCTGAATGGGACAAGAATCGATATGAATAGCTCAATGTTATTGAGGAGAAAAGAATGAAAGTCATATATCATGGACAGATGTATCAAAAGTGCATGATAAGAGCTCATAACTAAAAGGTTCTTCCTTATCAATTCTGAGCAGGTGACTTAGTACTCAAACAAATTCTATGGATCATAAAGATGCTCAAGGAAAATAGACTTTGAATTAGGAGAGGCAATATGTGGTAAAGCGTGTATTTTTTGAAAGAGCCCTAACCTTAACTGAAATGGAATGGAGCAACTTTACCCAACTCTGTGAATTTTTATTCCATTAAGAAATACTATGCTTGAAAAGGTTCTTAGATGAAAACCTTAAAAAGTGTTATATTCTGCTTTAATTTCCACTCCTTAAAAAAACAACAAACAAAACAATAAAAGAAAAGAAAAAACCTCATATCAAAAACCAAAAGGGCATCTAAAAAACAAACTGACTTAAGTTAAAAACCTGAGAAGGCAACTTAATTGAATAGACTCTCTTTTACCGAAACCAAATTAAGCCTAAACTACCACCAGCCTAAACCAAAACCAATTTACCTGACACTTATAACCATGATCAAGAATCCAAATAATAACCTAATTCTCCTATTCTATACCAACCTATACTACCAAATTTCATCCTTACCTGCACCTGAAAAATGGAAACTACCTAACCTTGAGGCCTTCATCCCACCATGGGGCAATTTGAAAAACCTTCTTATGAGTCAGCCAATGCTAAAAGGATTAATTGCTTAAGAATGGTTTCCAAAGACACTCAATAAAAGACTCATATCATCAGCATGAAGGGCTAAGTAGCCAAAAAACCCTTTAAACTCTCTTATATCTTAAAATCTTTTATGATCCCATAATTTGTCACTTACACCTTCTTTCTTTTGAATAAAATACAATCACTTAATCTTTTACAAGTTTCTTTCGTAACTCCTGCATCCATGTTGCATCATGTTTATCATTTAATCGATAATGCTTGATAAATGAATGAGAACTAATAACAGGATTTTCTAGCATTACTTGGAAAGATAAAACTTTGCATAAATTTTGTTTCATGTCTAAAGACCAATGATGAACCTTTAAGGCCATAGTCAGTTGTGCCTTTGGAACTTACATCCTAGAAACATGCTCAAAACCTCTTTTTAGTAAACCCTAGCCTAAATATAAGGAACCAAAGTTTTTTCCAAACTGTCATCCTAATAATGAAAGTTTAGAACAATCTATCCAAACCATCGAAAACACCCTTTGAATTATAATTGGCAAAGAGAAACCTTTTGTACTTGATAACAAATTCAATACAGCAAAGGTGCTTAAACATGAGCTAGCTAAGTTCAAGATCATCCCTTCACAATCATGGACTCTCGTACCATTTTAAAGAATGGCCTTAACATTCAAAGCCTCTAAAAATCTAGAACGAGATTAATAATCCCCGAGGCAAAAAGCCATCCTATCAAACTCATAAAAGATTAGAAAACTAAAAATGCTAAGAAAATTAATTACCGGATTAGAGTTTAAAATTATCACTTTTGCATCACTTAAGCATGCATTTGCATCCTCATGTATCATTCATATGACAATTAACAATTCTTTAGGTACGAACTCCTACTCCCAAAGTCAAAGTTAAGTAAAACTTCAAGTACATATTCATGTTTCCAAAAAGCCTTGAAAGCTTTCTGTCGACGTTCGACATGCCCGACCTTTACGAACTTCAAACGATCTGAAAGGCTAAAGCTCACTCGATTTAAAAATATGATAATGTTTAACATGAAAGAGTAAAAGATCATCGGACGAATTGCTTATACGACTAGTCTTGGATGGCCACCACGAAGTGGCCATAAACTTAGAGTTGCCACCGATCATTTTAAGTTAGGCATGATCGG
>JBBYHL010395288.1:0-21301 GCA_038381835.1 Adansonia madagascariensis
CACATAGAAATTAGACATCATTTCATTAGAGATCATGTGCAAAAAGGTGATATAGTGCTTGAATTTATTGATACCTTTACATCAATTAGCTGATATTTTCACTAAACCACTTAAAAAGGATAGATTTTGCATAATTAAAAGAGAAATTAGCTTAATGAATGCACCCTAAAATTCATGATTTGATCCAATACTGATACTTTGCCTCAATATTGTTTGCATCATGCTTAGTTTGATGAAATTAGTTTTACACACTTACTTGTTTGATAATGTTCATTTGTTATGAATTTCTCATTCTTGGATAATTTTGTTGGATCTTGATTTTTTTTATTATCCATGCAAAATGATCTTGATTTTGGTCCAAGTTGTATTTTCAAATGTTTTTTCTAAAGATAATTAGGTAAAAAATATACCTAATTTGATGTCATCTTATTGGAAATGACCCAATATTAGGCTATATGTATCGATCCCTGTATATTCTTCCTCCATGTATCGAGACTAGTTTCCATTGTATCGATACGAACCTAGATGTGTTCTTTATATCAATACCTGCCTCTTCTGTATCGATATACTATATCGATACTTCTCAACCTATATCGATACAGAGCATTTTGATCTAAGTCTCGAGACCCAGTTCCTTGTATTGATACAAAACATAGAAATGTTCTTTGTATCGATACTACTTCTTTCGTATCGATACTCACTGTTAATTTAGAATTCCTTTTTACACAAATTGATCATTCAAACACGTACTGTTCATCCTCTCTCATAAAGCCCTCTCTCTCAGTCAACTTTTAAACCTTCAAAACTTATCATCATCACTATTTATCTCACAATCGATTGCTCTATAAACCAATTTCCCTTATCACATTTACCCAAAACCATTTTAAAATGACTCACTATCATCTAAAACATAAAAAATTCAAAACTCCCTATCACCTTAACCCTTACCGCTTCCCTCTCTAAATCCATCACTTTTGTCCAAATTCCTTCCCAAAATTCAACTCTTTTTCCATTCCTAAACTTTTCCCCACTTGGTTAGTGCGATTGATTACGGATTTATTCATTACATTGCACCAATTGCAAACCAAATTTAATGCCCACCACCTGTTTGACTATTTTCCCTAACCAACATTTTACCCACTCAACCTGTTCCCTCACCACCTATTTGACAAAAGTCCTCAAACATAACCATGCCTCCCAAAACCAAACAAACAGCATGTCGTCAAGGTGCCACCACTTGTGCCTCTACCTCTTCCACTTGTCAACCACCTCTAGCCTAAAATTAGTCCTTCTTTGACTTATGTTTTTGTGATGCATGAGCTCATTAGTGTTTCACCACCATTTATGCCCAGATGTCCATCCAACAATGTCGAGTCATCAATTTTCCTTTTCTTCGGTCCATTAATTATCCTTACCTTCAAATTTTTGAAACTTTTGGATGGACCAAAATTCTTTCTTTAAATGTTTTGGTTCACGAAAATCTTGTCCATGCATTTTTTAGCAATGCCTCTCTTTTTATTGATGACCATGATAATGCCATTACTATTCGATCTTATCTTTTAGGATAAGATCTCCTTATCAACTCGACTTCTCTCATGTACGCCTTTGATTTTTTGAATAAAGGCGTAATCCATGAAGGCTCAACTCCCGTCACCTTGTGTACTATAAACAACAAAGCCACGCTTCTTCCTCCAGTCGATTGCTTGCTCTATCTTATCATCTCACATGTGCTCCGTCTATACGAAGCCAAACATACCTTGATTAGTGACGCAGACTATTGGTTGCTTTATATGATTCAAACTGATAATCATCCAAATTTAGCCTATTTCATATTCACGAACCTTGTTCTTTGTATTCTTGGTTGCCATAGTCTTCTCCACGACATGGCCTTGAGTTACTACTTTGACACCCAAAGTCTCGATCTTTCATGTGACCCTAAAATTATGGTAACCATTTACTACTACATTGGTCGCAAATCCATGGGCCTTGTCGGGTATGAAATTCCAGGTGTTGACTTAGTTCCCAAGGCTCATCGACAACCACCACTTAAGCAATTGGATGCTCTCATTCTCGATGATCATGATGATATGGAGCATGATGAGCCTCCCCTACCTCCAGCTCCCGCTACTTCATCTTCCATGCCTATAGACATTCCCACGATGTTCACTTCTATTATGGGCCATTTTGATACATGGGAGGGGCGATTTGACTATCGCTTCGACACCATTGATGCTCATTTCTCTATTCTCGAGCATAGTCACTGAGCTTTAATGGAGCAATTCCATGTTTCTTCGGTTGCTTTTACTTCTACACCCATCGATGATCCTTCGACCAATGATGTCTAGTTAATTTAGGCACATTTATTAATTTCCTACTTTATTGGACTTTATGGTTTTGGGATATCATTTTAGGATATCTCTTATGTTAATCGAATTTTATGGTTTTAAGATTCTCCGTTACTCTATGTTTTGCATTGCTTTAAACATTTTTTGCTTGTTTTATTAATTTTATCTTATCCTAAACTGAGTTTGTCTTTGCTTCTGCCTACTTTGATTGCATTTCCTACTTTGCTTTGCATTAGCATTACTTATCCTTGAATTCTATTTTGATATAACAAGAAGGGGGAGAAATGCCTTAAATTTGCGATGTGTTGCTATATATGCTTCCCATGAATTTATTATGCCTATGTTGGAACGCAAAATTACATGCTGATATTGAACATAAGCTAGATTTTCTAATCTTGGGCAATATTAAAAACCGAGTTATTCAAAATAAAATTTTTGAAAACCATTGCTTTATTGAGGGGGAGTTATTTTTTGTTAATCTCAATAACAAGTAAATTTATCTTAAGTTTTGTTATATAAAAATGGGGGAGATTGTTAACCTTGATTTCGGTTTTGATATAACAAACAACTTAAGTTAAATTAATACTCAACTTGGTATTTCTATTTAAATTAAAAAGCATTTTGAAAAATACTAAGTTTGTAATTTGTCAAAAATTATATGCTCTAAAATATATATTTATACTTGGAATTATTTTTTAGATTTGTTTGAGTCAACAAAAATCATTTCACAAACATTTTGAAGGTTGGCATCGATATAAAGAACAAATGTATCGATACTATGCTTAAAAACCCTCAAATGTATTGATACAACCTACTTAGTATCAATACTCACCACATGAGTATCGATACAAGGCTTGGCTGTAGCCAAGGTTTGGCTGAAACCCTTAAATGTATCGATACAATAGTATCTATATTGATACAGCTTGCTTAGTATCGATACTCAGATCCCTGTATCAATACAACAAGCTGTAACAATCACTTTTTTTATTTCTGTATCGATACTATAATGCGAGACTGAACGGAAATAAGTATTTATGAAGGCTACAATGGCTTTCCAACCACCGCATTAAATGCCTAATGTTTATGAATCAATTTTCGCCTATAAATGGAGGTTCCAAATAGCTGAAAAAGGAGAGATACAAATTTCATTGAATCATTAAAGAATAAAAGCTTAAAATCATCAAATTCTTTATTTCTACTTATATCAAATTTATACTCTTCAAGCCTATTTTTATCTCATTCATCTGGTACTTGAATTCCAACAAACATCTACCTACTAGAGGTTCAATTTGTTTGCAAAATACTTTATTCATATCACAAAAGGGGTTGTGTGAATGTGAGTGAAAATATTTGAGAGTTTAGGGTAAAATTCTCAAAAGAATTGAAAGGTTCTATCTAAGCCTTGAAAGATAGTAGTATAAGGTTATACCTTAGTCTTAAAGGTAACAATTTGCTTAGTGAATTGTGGGAATCACCTTGGTAAGAAAGTACCAAGAAGAGTGGACTAGGTGTCAAATTAAAGGACTGAACCTTTATACATTGATTGTTGGTTTTTTCTCTTCCTTATCTTCTTTTTAATTTTTAATTTACTTCAAATTGATCAAGTTTTTATAGAACCAATTCACCCTCCTCTTGGTTTAATCTCTCCTTTGAAGCTAACATTATCCTTCCTAGTAAAGCTGGTGCTTCGAACAGATATTTGATTGGGTCTATTTTGGTGATCAGCCATTAACATGATGCAACATGTACTGCCAGAGCCTTTTCGTTGTCTAGACTACAGCATAACTTATCTTCTCTATATAGGAATAATTTACCTCATAATCTAAAAATTTTTTACTAAGGTTATAGATTGCCTGCTCCTTCTTTCCAATCTCATTATGCTGCCCTAACACACAACCAATGGATATTTTGAACATTGACAAATACATGATCAAAGGTCATCTCAAAGCAGGTGGTACCAATACCAGCAGATTGGAGAGATATTGCTTAACTATTTCGAAAGCATTTTGGCATTCACTATCCCATACACTAAGATTTTGTTTTTGCAAAAGCTAAAAAATCTGATCACACTTATCCATGAGTTGAGATATGAATCTGGTGATGTAATTTAATCTCCCCAAGAAACTTTTCACTTTTTTTGGCATGCGTAGGGATGGCAACTCTTGTATAGCTTTGATCTTATCCGGATCAACTTCTATTCCCTTTTTGCTTATAACAAAATGTATAATTTTTTAAACTTGTCTCCAAATGTACATTTTGTAGGGTTTAGCTTTAACTGATATTGTCTCAGCCTTTCAAACAAATTCTGCAAGTTCCCTACATGACTTTCTTTTTTAGGGGACTTAGCAATCATGTCATTAATGTACACTTTAATTTCCTAATGCATTATGTCATGGAATAGGGTGACCATTGCCCTTTGGTAAGTTGCTCTTACATTCTTTAACCCAAATGGCATTACTTTGTAACAAGTTGTTCCCTATATTATGACAAATATGGTTTGTCTATATCCTCTAGAGCCATTTTAATTTGGTTATACCCCAAAAATCCATCAATAAAGGAAAATAAATAGTTCTTCACTGTATTATCAATTAGGGTATCTATATGAGGGAGGGAAAAGTTGTCCTTTGGACTTACTCAATTGAAGTCCTCATAATTTACACACATTTTAACTTTTCTGTCTTTCTTGGGAACTGGCATAATGTTTGCAACCCACTTCGGATATTTTGCCACCTTTAAAAATCCAAATTCAAATTGCTTCTTATCCTCTTCTTTTATCTTCAAAAGTACCTCTAGTTTTGTTCTCCTTAGCTTCTGTTGAACCAGTTTGCATTCCAACTTCAAGGGTAATTTATGAACCACAATCTTTGCATCCAATCCTTGCATGTCTTGATAAGACCATGCAAAGATGTCTCAAAATTCATGCAGCAGACTTATCAGATCTTCTCAGGTGGAAGCTTTTATGGCAGTTCCTATTTTGATCTCCTTCTTATTATTTTCATCATTCCCAAATTGATAATCTCAGTGGGCTCTTCATGGGGTATTATGCGCTCATCTTTTAGTTTAATTATTTTTAAAAAATTAGGAGGCAAGATATGATCATCGACATCTTCTTCAATATCAACCTCGTTTGAGCAAATAGCCTATTCAAGATTAACCTCTGAATCCTGATCAGACTTATCTGTTTCTCTGTAAAGGCAAAAGCAATGAAAAAATGGGTATAATAATATGGGATATGAATGGGGTATGGATGCAAAAAAAAGAAAAGAGATGTTGAGATAAGAAATCATAAATGAAATGGGTGTAAGAAAGGAAAAGAGCTAAGAAGATTATATAAGAAAAGATTACGTGCATTTCAATTTTATTGATGATAAATTAACATTATGAGTTTTTACAAAAAGATTTATAAACGGCAGAGTTCATTTCTTAGTTATTACTTTAGGATTAGCCTAGACACTATGCTTCTTTCAACACATGTCTAATTCTTTAAAACATATCCAGGAGGCATGGGTGAATCCCATGATCCTCTATGAACTCTTTATCATCTCTTCCAATGGCAGCCACATGATGCTCTTTGAAGGCTTCATTGATCACTAGAACAACGTTCCTGGTTTTTTTAACTCTATTTCCAGGATTGGCTCCTTCATAGTAGAAAATTTCCTCCAACGAGGGGTAGAGAGTTGATTTTTGGCCTGATTGTTAGCTAACACCCAGGGATGGTTGCTTTTCTCTCATTCTTTTTTTGAACTTCTTTTTCTGAACTATTTCTGGCTTGAAGCCTAATCCATATTTATCTTTTTTACTATTGACATTAATGGCCTGGTTGATTCCTTGCAAACGTCTCTGAGTTCTTTTTTGGCTAAAGCTCCTTTCCCTGCTGTCAACTTGAGGCCCATACATGTTTTTTTCGATAACCTCAATTTAGGGATGACTAACCCTTTTGATATAAAGGTCACATTGACCATTTCAAAAACTTTGAAAGAGCATACATCAGTTTCAACATTTGTGTCAATGTAAGGAGCTTTTATAGACGTCATAGCGACTATGTCTTTTTCTTCAAACAAACTCACCAATCTTTCATCCATTATAAACTTGACTTTTTGATGCAAGGACGATAGAATGGCCCTAGAGAGGTGAATCTATTATCGTCTTAACAAATAATTATATGCTGGAGTGATATCCATAACATGGAACTCAATTTCAAATGGGTAAGGACCAATTTCTAGAGTAACTAAAATAGTTTCTTTGATGTCCCTCCTTATTCCATCAAAAGCCCTGACAAGCGCATGGCTTTATTTGATTTGGCTAACATCTACAGGCAAATGGGATAGTGCACTCCATGGCATGACATTTCGAGCAGAGCCATTATCGATAAGGACCTTAGGTAGTATGGTCCCTTTGCATCAAGTTATGATATAGAGGGATTTTGCTGAAGTATTACCTCATAGTGGAATTTCATCCTCACTAAATAAGATAAAGTTGTTAGCGACAATATTTTTTACTAGGCAGCCAAGTTTGTTGACAAAAATGTCTTGAGGGACATATGCCTGATTTAGTACTTTCAGTAAAGTATTTTGATGAAGTTTACTTTGCTGAAGTTTAGAACTGAGCAACAGAGTTAGCAAGGAAATCTTCACTGGTTGTTGCTTTAATTGCTCCACGACATTGTATTCGCTATGCTTGATATACTTTAGGAATTCGATTACCTCTTTTTCCTTTACTGGTTCTTGTTTTTCTTTTAGGACATCCTCAATAACCATCGCCTTCCTAGATGTTTGTGCCTTTGATTTTTCCTTGGTATCGGCTTCACTAGTTTCCCTACCATATACACGCTCGCTTCTTGTAACATGGTTGACTCTTGTGATATTGATGGATGCCAATTGAGTAGTAATAGCTTCTAGAGTGATAACCCCACCATTATACTTCCATGGCACCTGTTTACTATCTTGATAAGGGAGCGACACTGGTGCCGTAATAATCAATCTAGGGGGTAATATCCACTTTTGGAGGTATAATCTAGTTGTAACGAATGATGAGAGGGTAGTTGATATAGTATAGGGGTTATGACAATTCTTCCCCCACCATATTGACTAACTTTTTCACTTTTGCTTTAATCTATTCTAAAAACTTAATCTCACCATTATTCATCATCCCTTGAATCAATGCTCAAAAATCTAGGCAACTCTATAAGGTATGCCCCAAAATTATCTTTAATGCTATCCCGATTCTTGCTAAAGATTTTTGCTTTTGTCAGAACCATCCATACTTTCTCTAAAGGTGTTTTGACCTCTTCCACATTCAACTTCCTCCATTGCCTATTTTCAACACTGATGACATTGACTCTGGGCTGAGGATGATCTGGCAAAGGGTTTGCGGCCACATTGGGAGCCAGCACGTTATCAAACTTGAAGGCATTTTTATTAAGAAGTCTTTAAACTTTGTTCTTAAAGGGTTGGCAGTTTTCAATCGAGTGACCTGGTAGTGAATGGTATTCATAGTGTTGGTTTGTGTCATATCAACTGGGATAATTATCTTCATACGGTTTTGTGAAAATTGGCACTACTAGCCTTGCTTCTAAAAGTTTGTGAAACATTTCCTTATATGAATAAGGAAGAGGGTCAAAATGGGTCTGGTTTAATTGGTTCTTTAGGGTTGTGTATTGGTGTTGAGTCTTGGTTAGTTTTAGGGAAATAGGTTTACAGTGGTAGTTTGGATGGTTGTTGAAATGGGTGTTCAAGGTGTATTGTATGGATAAGTGTTTTGGGGCATTTGTCTTAGATTTTGATAATAGGGGTGAGGTCTTGGGTGATATGGCTGGCTCACTGAACTGATTGATAGTGTTTTATCCTTTTTCTTTGCTAGTTCTGGCTTCTTTGCACTAGAACACTCTCCTAATGTAAGCTTCTCAGCCTTAATGGTCGATTCAATCATTTTCTCTAGAGATTACAAGATCAAAGAAATTCTTTGTCGCATTCTCTACTAGCTTGTCGTAATAGGGTAAATATAAGGTATCGACAAATAACATTATCGTTTCCTTCTCCGTTAAGGGTGGTTAGACTTGAAAGGCTAAGTCCTTCCATTATTGGGCATATTCTTTAAAGGATTCAGTTAACTTCTTCTCTAAATTTTAGAGGGTCAAACGATCTAGAGCCCATTCAGCCATATGCTTGTATTATTGGAGAAAAGCACTTGCCAAGTCGGTCCGGCATTTAATTTAGGTATGATTCAAATCATTGTGCCATCTCAACACTGATCCTAATAGGTTTCCCTAAAAATAGTGGATCAGGAGTTTATCATCTTGTGAGTAGCCCATCATTTTTCTAAGGAACATTTTGATGTGTGCCTGCATGGATGTAGTGCCTTTATACTTCTCAAACCCTGGCATCTTAACTTTCAAGGGGAAAACAAGATTTGGGACTAAGCTAAGGTCTTTAATGTCCACACTGCTATATAATTCGACCCCTTCTATGGCTTTTAACCTTCTTTCAAGGAGTAGTAGTTTTGCCTTTTCCTTTTATATTTTAGCTTCAACTACTTCTTTGGCCTTTTGCTTAATCTTCTTTTCTTCATCGATGCCTAGTCCCATATATTCCTTTTAGATAAGAATAGCTCGCATAGTCATTTCTTAAGGTATGGCCTTAGGGTTTACAAGGATGAATGGTAGAGGAGTAGCTACTAAGGCCCTATGTCGTACATTCTAGGCATTAGCTGGTGGTGGGTTGGTACTTAATTCTTCAACTGGTGCCCCCTCGGATCCTCTAGTAGGAGCATCAGTATTTGCTTTCTGTGCAGGATGAGTTAACCCCTTAACTAGTAGTAGCTCCATCATCTGTGCGTTAAGCTTGAAATTCATCTTGCCTTTTCAACATGGCCTCTTGAGCCTATCTGTGGCTTTCCTCGAGCTGTTCCAATCTTGTGATATGGTCTTCAACCATTCTTCTTGCTCTTGCTCTAGTGTAGTAACTATGTGTGGGTATTGACGATGTTGATTGGTCTCGATTCACAATGGTTAAACCTTGTGTGAATTCTAAAATTTTTGAGAATTAAGTAATTATTAATAGATCAATAATCATATGTGTATGTGTATGTATGCATGAGTAATGAATGTATTCAAGGGCATTTGCTTTACTACAAGACTTCAAAATCCATAATTTCCATTGATTTTAAAAAGAAATTACACATCACTTATCATATTAGAATTATGTCAATAGAACTTCCTAATTTGGTCACATTGCTTTTTGACTTGTTCCAAAAACTGAAGTATCATCGGGCTGAATTCGATAACTGGGTTGATTTATCTTCGAAGTCCTTGGATTTTCTCTACCATATCCCTCACTTGGATGATTGCTAAGTGAATTTGTTTCGTCAGATGATCAATATAAAATTATCACCCTAGTGAATTGGCTGTCCACTTGTCACATTTGTCTCAGACTCGGCAAAATTTGTTATCCCAACAGTCATCTATTTCTTTATATGCTTAGGCCCATGCGTCAATGTCGTACTCTCTTTGAGACAACTCTTGTTTTACTTGCCCCAAAGCTAAAATGAGTGCTTCTCTTTCTTGGAGTAATTCTATCATCCTTTCCCATTCTTGGTAAAGGGCATTTTTGAGCCACTCATTCTTTTCCACGAACCTCCTTCATTGTCTTCATTTATCTGCAGGTGCCCTTTGCTTTTGTTCGAATGTAGCTACCTTGGCTTTGCTTCGCACAGCTTTAGCTTTCCACTTTCCAAGCTCTTTGCGAAGCTTATGCATTTCCTCGATAACTTGACTAGGGGATTTGCTAGAGCTCTCGGATAGACTAATGATTTTTATCTTCTTGTTTTGTTCTATCCAATCATGCTTCATTAAAGTGTATTGCTCCACCATTTTTTGAAGATCCTTTTCTTTGGCTTCCATCTTCATCTTCAGATACATGATCTTTTCCTTGAGTGGTTGATTCTCAACAACCGCTCCTTTTCGTTCTCTTTCTGCCTGTTCTCTGATTAACTCCACTTCAGAAGTTATGGAAGGCTTTGGTTGAATGGTCACTTAAAGATCGACCCCCTCTGTGCTTGGAATTATCAAATCACAACCCCGAATTGATTTCCATGCATTGCACCCAAGAGTGGTCTGATCTATGTAAGAGAGCAGCCCGAACTGGTATCTCTTTGCAATATATGATAGTTGTTGGAAGCATGTTCCTGTATCCTTGCCCATGATAATCCAAATCCACACTAGCCAAATCAAAAGTCATGGGGATGAATTGCTTAGTCCCATATTGCCATTAGACCAAAAGTAGTGCATATCCGACTGTACCCCATAATCCGAGCAAAGGCATAAATGATAATTGACTGCATATATACAAGACAAATTTGGGTGCGAACTAAGGAGCTCTCCATGTTATCTCTTTTAGAGCCAAGGTCTTCAATGACATCACCCACTGATTCTTTATTGATGATCGTGGCCAATCTTTCCCCAAAAAATGTTGGAGAGGGATAGAGAATGAGAAATAAGGTCAATCCTATCAACACCATCTCCCTAAAAATGGCTGTGAGACTAGATATATAGCACAATGCACTCTCAAAGAATTTGCCTTTGCCTGACTTTTGACACACGTTAAGTGCTTGAATGATTTCTACTAAGATGGCAGTGGCAGGATGCATATTCTACTTCGACCAGTCAAAGAGCTCAATCACCGCTACTTCCATATGTCTGAGCACCCTTAGGAAGAAAACTAACCCATATATGGCTAAAGCAAATGCATCAAGGGCTTCCTTTTTTTTTGGCTAATCCCTGATATACTCTTTCAAAAATTGCCATGAAACAACTGTGGTATTGCCTTTATGTTCGAAGTGAAGAGATCGGGAGATAAATCAACTATCTATGCCAATCTCTTTCTATGACTCGCCAGGTTGCATCTTTACAATAGATAGGTCTTGTCTCCACTTGTCCCACCCCTAATAATGGTGTAATCTCTTCTATGGTAGGGGTCATGTAATGGTAGTTAAATGAAAAGCATTGGTAAGAGGGGTTCTCGAATTCTATCAAGCTCGGATCAACTATTCATCTATAAGGATCTTCAACAACATGGCCATATGTCCATATTTTACCGTAAACTGGGTTTGCTTGGCTTTATCCCATCCTTTCCATATATGTACCAATTCAATAATATTATTTTGTCTGAGATCCAAGTGTGTGATCTTCGGCAGTCTTGATATAAAGTCCCTAGGTATGCAGTCCCCCCACTATATTTGATTCAGTTCAGACTCTGTGCGAACTTTTTCAAAAGTTTTAGAAATAACCACCACTTTTGGTTGGTTTGCCATAAAATTGAATGAAAATTAGCTGGATCTGAAATCATGCCTACAGCAAACACCCATGATGCAAATGAATGATGTACAAAAAGGATAAGAAAGGAAAAAAGTAAACAAGTTAATATCCATGAAATAAATATTCCAAATAATAAAACATAGTAATAAATAATATCATAAAGATGTAATTGAAATAAAGTTGGTGAATAAAGAAAGAAAAACGTGTGCATATCCCTTCATATGTTTCTAACCTCAGTGACACCTATAGTAAGGGTATGTGCTAACTGGGGAGCTACCAAGATTCACTATACGAGGTTTAGGTTAGACCTGTAAATTAGTTCTCGAATTGCCTCTAGTCCAGAATAGACTAACGAGGTACCTTCTTCTTATCCATTATAGATTTATGTTGGAAAAGGTTCAATTCAAGTGTGAGTATCTTCCATGCCCGTAACGAGGCTAATGCCTCGGGCAGGCATAGGAATTTTCACCCGGTAGGCTTTTCACTAGCCCAAATAGAGCCTAACACCTTAGAAGGCAGAGCTACTTCACCTTCTTATAAATTCTTAGGTACTTATTTCCCTCCCGCATTAGAAAAAAAGGGAAACTATTGCAGATGTGCATAGTGTGTGCGAAGGGATGAGCATACCCTTTTTTAAAATAAAGAGAAAATACACAAACATTAACTTAAAAATAGAATAAGTCAAAAAGAAAAATTTTCTAAAATAGGAATTAAAACTAAATACCAATTAAATCTAGATTAATTAAAATTTAATTAACGCACGATCAATTTTAGGCTTGACTCTCTAAAAAAATTGGGTCTCCAGTGGAGTCGCCCAGCTGTCATAACATGGCCTAGATGCGAATCCTAACCAAGCCCGACTTAAATGGCCCCTGATTATATAAGTGGTGATGTATCATTATTTCAAACTATTATTTTTCTCTCTTTTTTGACCATATTGATATTAATATTCTCTTTCTTCTGGGGACATGGTAGTTAAGATGATTCGTTCGCCCATCTTAACCCTAAATAGTCATCACGAAATGATCATTTGTTTGGAGTCACCAGTCTAATTTGGTCAGGTAAGATTAGTCACCTGTCGAAATTAATGCTTTAAGGGTCACGAAACCTTAAAGATAAATTTCATGGTCTACAAAGTACCAGAGGTCATTTTTAAGGGTTTAGGAGTCAATTATAGCCACAAGTAAGGATTTGCCCTCTTATGGTGCCCAAAATTGGTACCTTATTGATCATGGTTAATTTAAACTTTAATTTTTTATCCTGCTTCAATATGTGGTACTTAATTACAATTCCAGTATTGTTAAAATAAGATTTTAGTATTCCATGAGAGAAAATTGAGGTTTTGCATTTTGAAAATCAAAACATCTTACATACCTCCATCAAAAAACCAATGGGACACGAAAGTTTTTATTATTCCTTTTTATATCCCAATGGAAAACCAAAAGGATATAAAAGGTTCTAAAAAACCAAAATGTCTTTCACATCCTACTGAAGTGCCTGGCAGAATGTAAAAGGTTTTTATTTGTACAAAATTCCTGATTTCCATTTTGAAATAGGTATCTCTTCATTAGAATGATCCGTAGAACCCCCATCGCATATGGGTGGAAGGAGTTTCATGCATCACTATAACTTCAAGAAATTGCCTTTATTTTACAAAGACATACGAATTTTATTTGAAAAAAAAACCTATGACTCGATTTAGACACTAAAGTGCTAATTTGAATCAAGGACTAAAACGATAAAAAAATGAACCTATCCTTAAAGTATACTTTCAGCATATAAACACCCGGTGGTTACTTAAGACGAAGTTTTAAGAACAACTAAAATATCCCTAAGGCTTGCCATTGACACTAAGGTACCCAGTAACTACTTAGGATTTGGTTTTAAGGAAAATTAAAATATTCCTGAGGCTATCCATCGACACTAAGGCACTCGATAACTACTTCTGTATAAATTTCAATTTCTTTACTATTCATCATGCTTTGAATTAAAGCTAAAAACTTTGAACAATTTTGCCCTTGGGTGGCATAAAACTTGTAGAAGTTAAACTCAAGATCTGATTATCAATCTGTATACTTAGGATTTCGACTAAGGATTTGGCCTATCAGAATTGCCTAAACTTTTTCCATTAAGGTCTTAACCTCTCGAAGATCTTTCTTCACCCATCACTCTTCCTCAACGATCAAAGTGTTAACTCCTGGTTTAAGATAACTATGCAGAGGATTTGTTGCAAGATTAGGTCTTGAGGCATTGTTGAATCTAAAACACCTTTTTCAAGAAGACTTTGGACCTTTTTCTTAAAAATAAGACAATTTTCAATTGAGTGTCTTGTTATTGCATAATATTATATTCATAGTGAGCATTTACGCCATACCAGCTAAAGAGATTGCTTTGATGTGGTTTGGTAAAAAAATTAGGCTACTAATTGAGCCAAAAGGGATTTATCAAATATTTTCTTATAAGAGTAAAGAAGAGGCTCCAGCGAGGTTTAGGCTGAGTGGTTCTTTGGGATAGTTGATTAGCATTGGGTCTTGGTTGATTTTAAGGGGGATTTAGAGTGGTGGTTTATGGTGTTAATGAAGTGGGAGTTCAGAATGCATTAAAAGAATATGTATTTTGGAACTGTTGTCCCTAATTCTGATAATAAGGGTGAGGTTCTTAGGGGAATGGTTAACTGCCATAGTTGACAAATGAAGCCTTTCCTTTTTCTGCTAGGTCTAATCTTCTTTGCAGTAAAAGATTCACTGTTGTAATCTTCCTAAGTTTTATAGTTGCTTCAATCATTTCCCCAATGATGACAAGGTTAGAGAAGTTCTTTATCGCATTCCCTACCATATTATCATAGTAAAAAGGGTGTAAAGTATTTACAAACAGTAGCTTTCTTTTCTATCAATGGGGTTTGCATTTGAGAGGCCACATCCTTCCATCATTGAGCATATTCTTGGAAGGATTTATGGGCTTTTCTCCATATTTTGAAGAGTTAGTCTATTTGGTACACACTTAGCCATGTGTTTGTATTGTTGTAGAAATGCATTAGCCAAATCGGTCCAACATTAAATTTGATTATGATTTAAACTATTATATCAATTTAATGTTGACCATAGAAAGCTTTCTTAAAAGCAATAAATAAAAAGCTTGTTGTCATGTGAATATCCGATCATTTTTCAAATGAACATATTGATGTGAGCTTAAAGAGAGGTAATGCCCTTATATTTCTCAAATTTTGGCATCTTAAACTTTGGTTGGAGGACTAAATTTGGTATTAAGTTGAGGTCCTCAACATTTACATCAGTGTAAAGCTCATCATTTTCTATAGCCTTAAGCCTCCTTCTAATAAGCTATAATTTTTTTTCTCAATTTCTGCTTCAGCTAGCTTTTGCCCTTTTGCTTATGTTTTTCTTCCTTATGAAAGGCATGAGCTACTGACTCTTGTTGCCAAGGTGTAGTTCTTATATCTGCCCTTTGTTAAAGGGTGTTAGGGTTAATAATAATGACTGGCAGTGGACTAGCCCTAGGAGCGTTTTCCTGCATGTTTTAGGTATTTGTTGTCTATGTTTCATGAACATTTGCCAACAGTGTTTCAGGTTGCACCTTTTGGATGTCTTAGCAGGAATGCCAATAGTACCTTTCTAGTGTTGCAAGCTGACTCTCTTGCCATAAGTCATTCCATTAATTTGTAATTTGTGCTTGTAATTCTTCTTGCATTTTCATCATGGTCTTCTAGGCCTCTTGTTGACTTTTTTCCAATTGTTCAAGTCTTGCTAAACGATCTTCTGTCATTTTTCTTACTTTAAATCGAGTATAATAGTGATGTGTGGGTAAGGGTTCTGTTGATCTCTGAATATTGAAAACTTAAAATTCCATATTTTCCTCTAAGTTAATTTTTATTTATGAATTAGTATGCTAATGAATGCTTTGTATATATATGTATCCATGGTATGAAGATATGAATGCAGTTGTAGGAACACTTGCTTTAGCAAAAGATTTCAAACTAAAAAGTTTTCATTAACTTTCTAGAAGATTACACATTTTTTATCATATGCAAATTAAACCCAAGAAATGTCTTAACTTGCTTGTACTATCGCTGAGCCTATTCTAGAAATTTAAGTACAATAGGTCTATATTCACCTACTAAAGTAATCTGATGCTTAAGGACTTGGATCTTTTCCACCATCTTTTTTTATTGAATCACCGCTAAATGAATCTGCTTCATAAGGTGATCGATGTAGATCTATCGACCAATAGAATTAGCTTTCCATCTTTTACATTCATCCTTTGCCCATCATAGTTTATCATCCTAATATGTATCTATCTCTTGATAAACTTGAGCCCATGCACTGATATCATACTCTGGCCATTGTATTACTTGCCTTATTTCTTTAATAATCAGTGTAAGGACTTCCTTTTCCTAAAGCAATCGAGATACTCTTCCTTATTCTTTATCAAAGGTCACTCTAAGTTGCTTATTTCTTTCTATAGATCATTTTAACTGAATATGAGTCTCAAAATGTCTTTTTCTTTCTTTCTCATTGATAGCCTTTTTAACTTTTCCTTCCAAGGCTTCTACTTTCCAAACCTCTATCTCTTCACGAGGATTATGCACTTCCTCAGTAATCTTTTACAGGTCTTACCTATCAGCAAGCTTTATCTTTTTATTTTGCTAGACCCAATCTTGCTTCAGCAAATTATATTTTTCTTCCATCCTTTGAACATCATTTTTTTTGGCTTTGATAATCATCCTTAAATACATAATTTCTTCTTGAAAAGTTTCATTCTCATCACCTATTCCTTTTCGCTCTTTAATAGCTTCCTCTTTTATCAAGTTAACTTCTATAGGCATGGGAGGCTTTGGTTGGATAGGTACTTGATCAATAATTCCATCTGTGCTAGGGATAATCATGTTGCAACCTTGCACATTCCTCCAAGCATCATAACCTGGGGTAGTCTGATTAGTGTATGTCCTCGATCACGACTCTATCTTTCCCTTTAATGTAAACCGGTTAATTAAAATGTTTTTCTATAACCTTTTCCTTGATATTCAAGATCCATACTGGCTATCTTAAAAGTCACAAGGATGAATTATCGTGACCCATACTGTCTCCAAACTAATAATGGTGCATACCTTATAGTGCCCTAGATACCTAGCGAAGGTACAAAGAAAAGATCACCACACTGCTATAAAAAAGCCTTTGGAGAATACCAGGGTGCTCTCAATGTTATGTCGTTAAAAGCCAAATTCTTAAATGTCTCAACTCGCTGGTTTTTGATTCCAAATTTGGGCTACTCTTCCTTAATAAACTCTTAAAGAGGAATGCAATGTGGAAAGTAAAGCTTAACCTTATCAGCACCTTTACCCCAAAAGTGATTCCAAGCTTAGATATATAACAACAACCCACTCCCAAAAAACCTTCCACATCCTATTTTTTGGCATATATTTAGTGTATGAATTATTTAAGCAAAAATAGTAAGGCAAGGTGCATATTTCTCTACAACCGATCGAAAGGGTCTACCACAGCTGCTTCTACATGTTCGAGTATCCTTAGGAATAAAACTAGCCCATATATAGCTAAAGTAAATGCATTAAGAGTTTTTTCCTAATTTGCACATACTTGGATATATTCTCATAAGAATTGCGAAGAAATAACACTAGCATTCCTTTTTTTGCTCAATGTAATGGTGCCTTGTTTGAAATCTAAATAATGAACTTGCCCTAATTTCTTGTGGAAGCTTGTTGGGTTGCACTCCTTGCAATAAATAGGCCTCGTTTCCAAAGGGCCTAACTCAAGTAAAGCTGAGATTTCTTTAATGGTTAAGGTCATATCATATTGGTCGAATGAGAAACACGGATATGAGGGATCCTAAAATTCTATTAAGGCTTGAACCAATTGTTCATCCATCTGTATTTTGAGAATGAAAGCAATCTAATCATATTTATCTATAAACTGAGTTCATTTTGTATTTCCCCAATGAACCCATATTTTGGCCAACTCTTTTAGATTGTTCTTACGTAAATCCAGATGAGTGATCTTTGGCAATACTAACATAAAATATTTTGATATGCAGTCCCTATACTCCTTCTAGTTCAACTCGAACTCAATATGAACTTCCTTGAATGTTTTAGAGGCAATCACCAGTGTACTCATTCAACTATAAAGTCCGATGAAAATTTAACTAAGCTAAAATTCCATTCTAAAACAAGTATCCTTACATGCATAAAAGAAATGCACCAAGAAAAGATAAAAAGAAAAAGGAATAAATAAGTTAGTGTCCATAAGAAATAATGAATTCAAATAATAATAAAATTTCAAAATGAAAAAGCATACAATATTAAATTGTCTAAATAAACACAAATATTCAAATAAAAAAGAGAAAAGAAGAAAAAGGTAAATTTTCGCTTTGTGTTTCCTATTTTTTATCATGACTTTTAAAATTTGGCATGGTTTTAACTAAGGAGCTAATACGGTTTACAATATGTAGCTTGGGTCAGCATATAATTTCTCAAAATCCTTGAGCCTAGAAACTAACGAGGTACCTTAATCCTTTCTTATCGTGGGTTTATATTGGATAAGGTTCAAATTGAGTGGAAGTATCTTTCATGCCCATAATGAGGCTAACTCCTTAGGCAAGCATAGGAATTTACACTCGGTAGGCTTTTTACTAGCCTAAATAAAGGCTAACACCTCAGAAGGCAGAGCTACTTCACCTTCACTTTTAATATTAGGTACCCTATACCCTTTCTAGAGATCTGGAAGAGAGTCTACTGCAGACATGCTTAGTGGGTGTGAAGGTATAAATAAACCTTTTTACGACATAACATTAAAATCAAACCCCCATCCTAAATTCTCTCTAAAATATAACATTGCAAGAGAAACAAAAAAGTTAGTGAAAAATATGAAAAATATATATTAAACTTTCCATATAAATCAAAAAAGAAATTTTTATTTTGAAAAATAGGGAATTATAGTTAAATAGCAATTGAAATGAAATTAATCACAATTTTGTTAATACATAACTAATTTTAGGTTTGAGTCTCTAACCTATCCTTGATAGAGTTTCCAAATTGTCGCAATTTGGATTGGATACAAATCCTGACTAGCCCGACTTAAAAAGTGAGCATACCCTTTATTTCTATATATATCTACATATCATTATTCTTTTATTTTTAGGCACCCATATCATTATTATTTTCCTTATTTTTTGGTTTTAGGGACAAGGCATTGATATGAATTGTTCACTTGACTTAACCCTAAATAGTTGTTATGAAATGATCGTTTATCTTAGATTCACCACCAATTTATTTTGGCTAGGTGGAATTGGTCACTTATCAAAGTTCATACTTCGAGGGTTATGAAACCCTAAACAAACTTCAAAGTCTATGTTTATACTAAAGATCATATGAAAGGGTTTAGGAGTCGATTACAATCACAAGTAATGATCAATTTTTTTGTAATGCCCAAAAATAAATACCTATTAACCTTATAGCAATTTATATTTTGATTTTTATTTGGTTTCAATATTCAATATTTAATTATAATTCCACATATATCAAAAATAGAAAATTATGAAACGAATTTATTATTTCAGATGAGAAAATTGAGTTTTTAGTATTTTTGAAAAATCAAAGTATCTTTCATACCTATCGGAGTATGAAAGGTCAAAATATCTTTCATGCCCCACCAGAGAGCTAGAGGAATATGAAAGGTTTTATTTAAAGAATTAAAATATCTTACATACCTTGCTGGAAAATTGGAGAAATACGTAAGGTTTTATTTCCATGTATTTCAAAAATATCTTGATTTTATTTTGAAAAGGATATTTTGTTATTAAAATAATTCATACAATCCCTCTTATTTATTGGGAGAAATTTCATGTACTACTTTAACTCAAAGACATTATCTTAAATTTAAAAAAATTTTGATTTTATAATAAATAATAAAATTTCTCCTAAGATTTAGTTTCTACTATACATACAAAACTAGACTCAAAGGACTTGAATGTGATCGATTAGACCAAAAAGTCCCTTAGAGTTCCTTCGACATGAAAGTATCCTAGTAACTCTAAAAGACTTGGTTTTTAATACAAAATTAAAAAATTTCCTTTATGGTATATCTTCAACATGAAAGTATCTTGACACCCTTAAGGGACTCAAAAATGATCATAAAAAAATATAAACCTATCCCTAATGCACACCTTTGTCATGAAAAAATCTCGATGACTACATAGGACTCGATTTTAAAGGAAATTATTAAATTGCCCCTAAGGTATACCTTCATCATAAAAGCATCCCAGTAATCCTAAGGACTCGAAAAAGGTAGAAAAAAATAATTTTATCCTAAATAGGTAACTAGATTATTAAAAAGTGACCTAAAATGCAATGATTGCAATTAAGCCCCTAAATTTTCAAAATTGCATTTATGACCCTAATAAAGAACTAGAAGAATATGAAAAGTTTTAATACTTTCTACATGCTTATCAAAAAAATGAGGGATCTATAAACACTTCAAATGACCAATACCCTCAATGAGAAATTTAAATGGTAAAATGACCATTTTGTCCTTAAAATGCTAGGCTAATTCAAAACTTTTTGTTTTGCAATTTAGTCCCTATAATAGAGAAAATCATAAATAAGAATCAAACCATCACAAAAATCATGGAAATTATTCTAAAAGTCATAAGATTAGTTTGCCCAAGCACCCATGGCCTTGATACAATTTTTTTAATTTTTGCAACCAGGTCCCTAAATTTTTTAAAATTACAAAAAACCCCTAAAAGGTTAAAAATGCATGAAATGCATTTAAACATGTAAAAAACACTTCCTAAGGGTCCATAAAACTCTCCGCCGAGCTTGATTGGCCATGAAATTTCTTTTGATTTTTGCAATTTGGTCTTTAAATTTTTTATAATTACAAAATGACCTAAAAATTAAAACATCACAAAATCATCAAGATGAGATTTAGCCAAGCTTGGAATCACCCTTCCAAAGTCTTCAAAATTTTAGAAAAATTATTTTTAATCCCTTATAAGTTGCAAATATTACAAAATGATCCAAAACATCGTAAATCAAGCATGAAAAATTATCCAAGGAGCACAGGGAGTTTTGGCTAGCATGTATTTCGTAAAAAAATATTTTTTTCATCAAATATTTTTATGAATATCAAGATATATATATATACATGTCAAAATTTTTACCAAACATAAATATGCATAAAAACATGATAAATAATGGATAAATCAACATGAAAATATTACGAAAAATAACACAAAAATATATACATAAAATTAAAATTTATTTCTGCCAACAATAAAAAATAAGCTTGATAAAAATCAACCTATTAAAAATAAACATTAAATAAAAAAAAAGAAAATTAAGGAATTTTGTTCACAGCCATCATATTTGGCCTTTCAACATGGGCTAAAATCCATGAGCACAAGCATGATTTTGGCTCACTAAAAGGAAGAAAAACGAATGAAAGTAATAAAAAAATAAAAATTTTTTAAGTATTTTACTTTAAAAAGCTTGAAAACTTAAGAAAGTTATGCATTTTTAGTTTTTTTTTATGGAAAGGTTAAAGTCTCTAAAATGAACAAACCATCCCATATTTATAGGGGATGGAATTCAGCCAAGGGGTGTAAGAAAGCCCCTTGG